>JAOVVI020016020.1:0-11011 GCA_028571085.2 Nepenthes alata
TATACAAAATTTAATTTTAATTATTGGATAAAATTTAAAATCTAACAATCAAGATTAAATCTTATTATAAAAATATATAGGCTGTCAAATTAAAATCCAACGATCCAAATCCAACGGCGTCCACTGCTAATAGCATTGAATACTCCCCGAGTCTAATGCCATGGCGTCAAGCCATTTGAGGGAATTTTTTTATTTCTTGGTAATACAAAAGCTCACAAAAATTTTAACCACATTAATAATTAAATAATATATATAAGTCATACTAAAATATAATAAATATACTCAATAAAATTTCACAGCTAAAAATTAAGTACCAAATAATAAATTGACTGAGATTTAAAATTATCAAAATACCATTTAAAAAATATATAATTCTAATACGTTTAAACCTTTCAAAAAAACTACTATAGGTTTGACAATAATAATAGCTTTAAAGAACTTCTTCTACAAAATCAAATCCACAATTTATAACTTCTACTTGTCATAGCTCTAAATCAACCAAATTGAAATACAAGGGCATAACAGCTTCCTTCAAATAATTTCTTCTTCAAAAAATGCACCTCAATCCTTAAATAAAAGTGGGTATTTCTTCTTAAATTCCTCCTCTAGCATCTATGTTACCTCTTTCTTAGTGTGATGTCTCTAACGAATATTTACCATCATAATCACTTGTGTGGAAGGATATTTTCCTAGTGGTCCATTGTCCATATCAACTCGTCTTCGAAAAATGAGTCCACATAAAGTTACAATGATGAGTCGATAATTATGTGAGTTAGGTCATATATGTACTTCAACAGTATAGATGCATAGAATATATCATACACAATTGACAGGATTGACAGTAGTACTAATCTATAAGTTATTTCACCAATACACTTTAAGATTACCAAAGGTCTAATAAAACGTGGTTGAAGTTTTTTCTTCATGCCAAAATAAACAATGCTCTTCTATGGAGAAACCTTTAGGAAAACATTATCTCCCACATTGAACTATAGATCATGTCATTTTTTTATCAGCATAATTTTGTTGTTTGCTATGAACCACCCATAAACAGTCTCTAATCAATATGATCTTGCCTATGTTCTCTTACAATATATCAGGTCTCATAATTCTCTGATCTCCTATATCCTCGTAACTAACTAGTGACATACAATTCCGCCCATAGAGTGCCTCAAGTGAAGCTACATCGACACCTACTTGGTGGCTATTATTATAAGAGAATTTAGTTAAAACACTGGCTACGAGAAGGCGGCTATTACAATAGATGTGCATCCCAATTACCTCCAAAGTCTAGCAACAATAGTCACAATATATCCTCCAGAGTCTAAATGGTTCTCTTGGGCTACCTGTCGATTTATGGATAAAATGTTGTGTTGAATCTTGGTTGAGTCCCTAACTCTTAATGCAAATTTTGCCAAAATTGAGGTTTAAATTGCAGATCTCTATTTGATACAGCAGTGATGGGTATGCCGTGCAATCTCACCATTTCCTTGATGTATAGCCTTCCTAGCCGATCAAGTGAAAATGTGACCTGGATCACCAAAAGTTGTGTTGACTTCACCAATCGATCAATAATCATCCAAACACAGTCATGACCTTAGGCTATCTTGGGGATCGTTGCTATAAAGTCCTTGGCAATGCATTCTTACTTCAAACTCGAAACAAGCATGGAAGTTCTCTCCACTAGTCATTAATATTCTGCATTGACCTACTAGAATGTCAAACACCTAGAAACATGTTATGCAACATCTTTCTTCAATCTACTCTATTGAAATATCTTTTTTAAATCCTGATACATCTTGATACTACAATGATGGATAATATATCTAAATCGGTGTGCCTCTTTAAAAATCTCTCTTTGCAATCCCTTAGAATTCAGAATAAATAGACTGCCTTGAAATCTCAAAATACCATTACCTTCGAGATGAAACCTCACTCGAAACTCGCCACCTAAATCTTAGCAAATCAAAATGAGTAATGGATCCTCCTACCACATCTCTCGTATCTCGATATTGTCACTTCAGAATCTTTGGATGAAGCTACAACAAACAATCCTCTACCTTTTCTAGCATGCGCCACTCTAGCACATCAAGTGGGCGACAAGACTAACTGACTCCCGTCATAAGTCATCCGCAACTATAATGACTTTTCTTGACTTGTACTGAATATCACATTCATAGTTATTGGTGAATCTAGCCTCCTCAAAAAGTATCATACAGGTTTATATTTCTCAAAAAAATTTGAGCACTGTTTGCATGGCTTCAAGAAACCATTTTGTCTAACGAACTGATCTTTATTTCCAGGAAATAAGTTATATGCCTCGAAAAGATCCTTGCAACTTCAGATTATTTCTGACCTTAACGGTGGTAGCCTTGGCGGGGGCATTAGGAGAGACATAATGCTTGCTTTGGTTCAAGCAAAATAATTTTGGCCAATGTTTAGGTGTACTGTCAAGCAATTCATGAAACAGTGCACCACTTGTCATTGTGCCAAGGGTGGATGATTAAATCATGAATTATATCAACCATCTCATTATTCCAAGCAAGGCATGGGAATACATCAACCAGGACTTTGTCTGAGGTCTTACACGCCCTCGTCATAGCTGTCATTGAATCTTTGTCATTATAGACCGTTTCTCTAAAGTGGTACACTTTATTGTTTGCAAAAAGACCACGAATGCTTTCAAAGTCACTAAAGTCTTCTTTGAAGAGGTCATACAATTACATGGCACCCTCATGCCATGACATCAAATCGAGATGTTTGCTTTATTGAGTATTTTTTGTGAACATTAGGAAAATTTAGAGGAACTAAATTATATTTTTTCAAGTCTTGTCATCTGCATACAAATAGGTAAATGAAAATTGTAAACCACTCTTTTGACAACTTACTTTATAGTTTTTTCAGTGACTATCCGAAAAGTTGGGATATTATTATTTTTCAAGCTGAATTCGTTTGCAATTCATCCCAAAATTAGTCTACTCAAATATTCCCTTTCAAAATAAACTAATAGAGTAACCCATCCAACATCCTCTACTAAAGACCATTCCCATGTAAAAGTACGCATTAGCATGGATATTGAGGAATTGGACGCTCACATCCGAGGGATCCATGAACACTACAACCAAATAAAGGAGTCTGTCGACCTACACTACTGACATGTTGTATTCAATGAAGATGATCTAATTATAATGTACTTACGAAAAAAGTGTTTTCTAATACAAAGTTATAATAAGTTCAAAGACAGAAAATTTAGACTTTGTTGTGTTATTAAGAAATTTAGATCCAATATCTATCAAATTGATATACTTGAATATTTCAAAATCAGTTCCACTTTTAATAATATTGAGTAACACTCCCATGCTACGGCTCTATCAATTTGCCCTCATCACCACCCGTGCTGATTTTAGTTTTAGACAAGTTTAAATTTATCAACTCCCGATTTTTCACTGCATATGGAGGAATGTGCATTTAATACCTTATCAATTGGCTCAAAAAATTCTTAGTGGAAGATATTTGTGTAAATGAACAAGAATTTAAAAAATTGCACACTGCAACATCATAGGATAACAATTTCACACAAAACTCATGGTCGAGTTCTTTCCAAGGAGGAGAGAATGATGCACCCAACTCCCATGATAGCACTTGATTGCTACCACTGCCATGGGCATGTAGCTTTTCTCGTCCTCTCCCCCTCAATTTCCCCTATTATTGATAAAGTAATATCTGAGGTTAATCCCTAACCCCATCTCCCTCTATGAATTTTGAAGCAAAGCATGGCTGATTTATGTAAATTATGTTAGGTTACTTGTAAAAAATAGATTTTAAATATTAATTGAAGAATTACTTGTAAACTTTTATGAGTATGTAATCCCCTAAATTAACCGAGTGAGTCCCAATTAGATAAGATTGCGTGTCTCTAATTTGGTCTAACATTTTCCTTTCGGTTACATCATTATTACAAAAATGAAGAACAAATAGCAACTAATGTTAGCATATACAATATACTAAGATAGTATACTAATATGAAGTGGGAGCTGTCTTCTCGATTATGACCATGAGCTTACAAGCCAGTCTGTCAAATCTTAGAACACAATGGTGTTGGACACAACTATTAGTTGATTTGTTGACGAAAATACGGCCATATGGCTTGCAAAGATGGACGAAGCGTAAATTGAAGTTGTAGTTGTAGTTCCTTCTTTATTCTAGAAATCTGCAATTATTGGAGGCATGTTTGTTCTTGTGATTGCTGGAGGTCTGAAATTGATCGGCTTTGCATGTGAAACTATGTGATCGCAGGACTTCTTTTCTGGATCAAGTTCTTGGGTGTTTCTTGTTGAAGTTTGCTGCTGAGAGGATATTTGATGGAGATGTGGTTGCTGCTGGTGCTGAGGTACAAGGTCACTGTGTAAAAGCAGGTGCCAGTGCTGGTGCTGATCTATGCAGTTGGGTAGAAGTGGTTGCCTTATCTGTTTGTAATTAGAAGTGGAAATTAGAAGGGGGGTTTAGGACAATCTAACCTCATAAGTGGATTAGAAACTCGTACAATGTTTTCATTCATCATCTAGTTTGCCTCAAATAATAGAATTAGGGACTACATATAAATATATATATATTTGCCGAACCTATTCCTAATTATCAACATGATAATAACCCTTAAGAATAACACCACACATATGAATATGCAACCCATTTGCAATGTAACATTGCATTGTGATGTGGTAGTGGTGATGTAGAGATGCAACAGCGTTGGTGGTCTTGGTGTCGTAAAGGTAACAAATAACAGGATAATTCCAACGGAATAATTTAGTAGTTAACTGGATAATTGTTGGCGCAAAACGGAAGACACGGTGACCGGGAGGACAAAACACTCGAACAGCAACAGCGCATAGCTCTCGGACGGACGACCAAAAAGTAGAGATAAGAAAAATGAGAGAAACATACACAAGATTTTAACGTGGAAAGACCATTCTCAATTAAAGAAAAAACTACGAAAGAATACACTATAAAGAATAGATTATTTACAAGAATGTTAGCTATACAAATCCCAAACAAAGAAAAATAATCACAAGTGTATATCACTCAATCTCTCTCTAAAAATATTTATCTCTATCTTTACAACAAGGTTTGCCCACAACTCTCTCAAAGCTCACTCTAAGACTCCTCTCAAAGATAGCGGCAGCACTCACTAGCACACAAGACAAGTAAGGGCACAAGCCTTTATATACACAAGAGGCCTAGTGGTATGCCAGCCACCCTACTGGCAGTAGGGTAGCAGGACCACACCTCCTAGGCCTGCCATGGCAGGCGCACGTCCGACGTACCAGAGTGGCAGGCCTGACACTCTAGGAAGTTGTAGCCGCCTCAACCTTCAATCAGAGTGGGTCAACTGTCTACCTGTAAAATACGATTACAGCAGGCCTACGGAGAGAGAGAGTCAACGCCTAGGCTTCCAGCGTCCTTGTCCATGTCCTCAACTACCTCTCGGACATGACGCATCCAACGAGTACTCGTCCTTTTTGACAGGCTTTTCGAATCACTCCAAAAATTTGCATCCTTTTTCTCCTTTGAGTCCGCGGACAGAAGTGCCATGAGGGAGTGACCCCAACAGTAATAATATTATTAAAGTGGTTTTAATAAAAAGTATGCTTGCCAATATTATTGATGCCAATGTCTCAATGTCACTATTTATTTGAAAAAAGATGACCTATTTTAAACTAACCCGACATATCCTAAGGTAAGATAATGACGATGATAATGTCAATATTGATGTGAACAGAAAATGAAAATTTCTCATTCCAAAAGAAATTTAACTTCAACATAAATTTAATTTTTTTTAAATTTGTTTGGATCCAAAAAAATTGAGGTGAAAAAATTAATGAGAAAAAATTAAGAATAAAAAAATCATTTTACTTAAATATAAATACTCTAATACACATTTTTATCATATTTTTTTAAAAATAATTTTTTATACAACCTAAGCAAAAAAAAAAAACTATATTTTTTTTCAATTTTTTTCCATTCAATCTTTAATTTTATTTTATTTTGCTTGAAAGATTCTAATAAAATTGAAATATCTTATAAAATATGAAATTAACTTTCCAAAATAATATTTATCACGCAACCAAACGGGGTTTCGAAAATAACGCATAAACCGCAACGCCTGTATAAAATGGGGAACAGGGGATCCTGCTTCTCCTTGAGAGAAGCGGGATCCTGCTTCTCATTTTTAACCATTGGATTAAAAAAAATTCAATGATTGAAATTTAAATTTTATATAATAATATTTAAATAAGTAATTTTTTAAAAAATAATTTTATTTTTAATTTAATATTTAAAAATATTAATATTATAAAAAATTTAATTATATTTTATATTTTTTTAAAGTTTAACTATTTAATAATTATAAATAAAAAAATATGATCCTGTTTATCCTAAAAAGAAATAGAATCCCTGAATCCATAAAAGGGTGGCAGCAAATTATCAACCAATCTTCCCTTGTTTGTGGCCGTGCCATCAGTTGCTCGCTGCACATCCACTTGGCTGGATATTTCCGATGAATTGATTAGACGTCAACTTGGTCGGGGATACTTTTAACCATGGGTTGAATTGTCCGAATTACACAGTTTTTTTCTCAACCACAACCTGTTACCTAAATAGGACAGCTTCTCACGTTATGAATTTTCTTCTTCTGCTCATAATTCATCAACATTATTGCTGCATAATATCTCTAAAGAGCACTCTTCGGGGGGAGGTGGGGGGGGGGCCAACGAGTAATTGTGATCCACTGATCCATTTTTTAAATTGAGAATATAAATTGTAATAATATATATATATATATACAACTATATTGAAATAAAAATAAATGTAAAATTATAATAAAATAAGTAGCTTCATTTGGCATATAATATATATATATATAGATATGCATGCAGTGACATGGATGCATTCTTTTTGAGGATGTGAGGGTGACTCGGTGGCCAATTACCCAATAGCTAAATAAAAGAGCATCAACCAAACACATGGTGGGAAAGTGCGCTGGGATTATTTCTTTGTGCGAATCTGAACACCCAACAGGATCAAATGCGCATCAACGTGATTCAATTATCTTATTGCACCATTATATAGTCTAGAGAGATCGCGTTACATCAAGCTTTGACGAGGAAGAGCCCGGCACACGTACACAATAATTTGAATAGTGAATAGTAGAGAGTATTCACTTTTATCGGTGGAAGAACAAGAACAGTTGCAGCAGGAAACAGCCAAATATGTAAAACATTAACGATACCAATTACGTACACAGCCCTTTCGCAGTTACATACAACCATGCTACTGTTTTTCATGCACAGAGACGGTGGAGAAAGAATCAACAGAAACCAGCTGAGCTTCATCTTCTACCTATATCCAGAAAGCTGCAAGCTGGCGCCTCCTAAGAACTTGCACGCTAAAGTCAACCCAAAATAAAATTTTGGGTCAACTTTAAAAGAGAAAGTAATAGTAATAATAAGAAGAAGAAGTAGTAGAAGGGGGATCACCTGGGACGTATCTGCAAACTATTACCCCGGTGGATCTCCTTGTATAATTCTACAAGCCATTATATATTTCTTATGCCTGCATCTGTAAATCATGTGCGCTTATGAATGTGCCATGAAATCCATATGGAACTCGAGAAGGAAGACTAATTGAAGCTTCTTGCTGTAAATCAATGGCGCTCACGATTTGTAACTCGGACTTCTGCTCCTTCTCATCGTGCACAAAAGATAGAATGTATCCATCGTCTTCCCTTCCCGAATCGCCATCCTTAGGAACGAAAAAGGGCTCCCCTCCGTACTTTTCGGTGCCGTACCTGTACCTCCTCACTTCTCCGGTGGTTAAGTCCACCTTGGCGAAGCCGGAGACCTTGGGCCAGGGCTGAGCGATGGCCAGGTACGCGAACTGGGTCTTCCTCCCCAGCATGTTCCGGTTCACCATCCCAGCCTCCAAGTCCATCTGCTCCGCCTCCGCCGAAATGGGGCGGCAGGTGGACCTCCCTGTCCTCGGGTTCAGCCTGATCTCAGACAAGATGGACCGCAGTTTCTCATCGCTGTTATTAAAAACAGCGTCTGCCGGAGTCATGCAAGAACCAATCACAACGATCTCATCTCTGTCCACGTCCTCCCACGCGTTCCAGAGGTGGAAGCAGAAGCAATCCGGCACGTCCACCCATTTAATCTCGCCGGCGTCGGCGGCGTATTTTTTAAGCACTCCGAACCTCGAGACCTTGTCCTTTTCACAGACGACGGGGGATCCGCCGGTTATCATCTCCTTTAATTTGAATACGACTTGACTGTCTGGAATAACGACGAAATTTTCTGTTATCGCAAAATCGTGCATCATTGTCGGCTCGTTGAGAAAGATTTCGACGTCCGGAGATTTAACGCCCTCGGACGAGAACCTGAAGTACTTGAGAAACGGCTTCTTGACGACATCGTAGCTCAGGGTGAAGAGCTCGCCGGACATCGGATCAACCTTCGGGTGTGCGATCATCGTAGAGCTGTGCTGGCCCATGAAATCGTGTCGTCCGACAGTTTTGAGATCGCCGGTCGGGGTGATTCTAACATGGTAAGGCAAGTCATCTTCCGACATCGCGAGAAGCCGGCCGTTGAAGTAAACGAGGCCGGCGTTGGCGACGCCGATTCCCTTTGTGTGATCAACGATCCCGAATAGTCCGCGAGAAAAGAACAGCAGAAGCCGGGCTATGCCGGAGTGGCCATGGAGTTCACCGATGGCTTTAGGGAAAACCGGACGACCGAAAGCTCGCTCGTGGTCCAGCCGGTTTGTGTCGGTGAACCGGCAAGCATAACTTGCTGAACCGTCTCGGCAGAATTTCACAGCGTGAATCATGCCATCACCATCGAAGAAGTGGTGACCGGCTACGGGCTGATGCAGCGGGTTAGGCCCGTTCCTCACATAAACTCCTCGAATGCAATCAGGTATCCTGCCAGTAACCGGTAGGTTCTCTTTCACCGGATGCTCCGGTACTGGAGCGAAATTGCCGGCGATTTGAACATTGGGGTCTGCAGTCTTTGACAATGGGTGCCGCCGCTCGTGGGAGACAAGCGCCGCCTCCACCATATCCAGGACGGCGGCTGCGGCCCTCTGAAGTGGATTCCAATACGGTGGAATAGAGGGCGGTGATGAGGATAAAGTGGAAGAATGCCTTTCTGAGGCAGCGCCCGGAGTGGTGAGAGTATTAGTCTTCACAGTTACGGAAGATGTGTGGGTCGTATGTGTTCGGAGAGAATATTTTGTATAGTAACTGCTGTTGGCACAGTTTAGGGAACTCTGAAAGCCCAAATTCACAGTTGGCACGAACGAAGCCCTTGTTGCTCCCGAACCCATGATTCTTTCAGGGTGAAGAGTTTACTATTCGAAGTAGCACCAGCAGTGGCAGTAGCAGTAGCAGTAAAGGGAACAATGAGAGTGAGCTTTGGCTGTGGAAATGGTGATATTTATTAGAAGCTGAAGTGATCTGAGAGAGAGAGAGCGAGAGGAAGGGAGTTTGATTTGTAAAGGATGGGTGGGAGAGAGAAATGGGATTCGGTACCTATATATAGAGAGTGAGAGAGAGAGAGAGAGAGGGACGGGAAGGAGGAGGCGGACCGCCTGAGACAAGTGAGGAACGGCCACGTGTTGGGTTTTGTCGAAAAGGTGTTCTCACAAAGGACCAAAAGAAAGGGGAAATAGAACCTGTCCCTGCCCCTGTGGAAGATGGAGACTCTGAAACCAGGGGGGAAGGGAGTCACACACATGAAAAATATCTGAAAAAAACAACTATTATTGTCATTATTATTATTATTATTATTATTCTTACTTTTTTATGAATTTTCTAATTTTTTGCGTGTCAGTATCGTATTCAAAGTATAGTTAATTTGATTTATTTTTTTTTCAAATAATAAAATCATCGCTAGAAAATAATAATTTATTATTGAAAGCAGAAGGTTAATTTTAAGAAGATAAAAAACATTGAAGATATTTTTTCCCTTTCCAAGTAGACATGACCACATGCATCACTCGCTGCACCTTCACCCAATAATATCTCAGTAGGAGAGCCCTTTCATAAGAACCAGAAAGTAATTATATAAAAAAATAATACACTCTAAAAAAATTTAAAGTAAATAAGTGTTACATTGTAGTAGCATTAATAATTCCAAGTCGATCGCACGGGAAAACAGTGGCAAAATCCCTGTGTTAAAACTATTTTCGAGTACCCTTTTTTTTCTGTTTACTTTTAATCTTTCCCAATATTAATTTTTTATATTACTTTTCAATATGTATAGTTAGAATGAAGCCGGCCAAGTACACGAATGAAAAATAGGCCCAAAGTGGCGATGGCCCAATGAAAGATGCATTTGAATCCACAAGGTAATTGACGCAATGCTTAAACCAAGGGATACGGCCTTAACAGATAGATATTAAATAATCATAATAAACTATTTAAATAAATTACTTCATACGACGACTACACTGATCTACCAATCAAAAGTTAGGTGGCTTTGCCACTAAATAAAAACTGCCGTTACATAAGCGAGTAACGTGTCTCACCACTAAAGAGATACCATACCCACGTATTGATTCTGTGATTGTAAGAATCGAGTTTAAATTTATATTAATCGAGATTATTTAAACTAATATAATAAAAGTTAAATTCTAAGGATGTGAACAATTGGGTCACAAAGGGAAAACTTTTCATCCTGGACGAAATCGGGTATGCAGCCCAGGTCGGCACTATAGCATGCCGGACCCGTACCTTGGTGCACCTGTGACACAAACTCCAGTGCCAAGCGTGTCCGAGGGTCCCAGTGATGCGGATTCCAAAACCTTCCACACTCGACCTATGCTCGAGTGCGGGTCTATTATAAAGCCATTCGAGGATCAATTCTACCACATTTTTAAGCAGTGGAATATTTTATAGAGAGAGTGAGTAGAGAGAGAAGGGCCAAAGGAGAGGGAAGAAGAGAGAGAAAAGAGGAAA
>JAOVVI020016021.1:0-10671 GCA_028571085.2 Nepenthes alata
GGCACGCGAGGCATGCGCCTGCCATGACAGGCTTAGGAGCATGGTCCTGCCACCCTACGACCAGTAGGGTGGCAGTAGGGTGGCTGGGCATCCAGGCTGACACTGTGTATATATATATATAGCTTGGGCCCCTGCTTCTCTCCCAGTGGCAATATTGTGTAGGAAAGAGCCTTGAGAGAGTTGTGGGCAAGCTTTGTTGTAAAGATAGAGTGAGAAACATTTATAGAGAGAGATTGTACACTTGAGATCGTTTTTCTTTCGTTTGAGCTTGTGTAGCTAATGTTTGTAATCAATCCTTTCATAGTATATTTTTCGGTGATTTTTCCCTTGATTCAAGAAGGGTACTTCCACGCCAAAGTCTCTGTGTTTTCTCTCGATTTCTATCGTTATCTTCTTGTCCGTCCGAGAGCTTTTCTCTGTGTTGCTGTCTGAGACTTTTGTCCGCTCGGTCACCGTGACTTCCGCGAGTTTTGCGCCAACAATCTTCTGGTAAAAACTTTCAGGAATAATATTTGTAGTCAATAGTGAACAGTGGATGACTTTGATTTTCAAACCAGGAATTTATTTTCTAAAATTTAAGCTCAAGCTTCTAATTGACTAGAAAATTTTTTTCTTTTGTTTTTTTTATGTATATTAAATATTAAAAAAAATATGAAGAACACTTTTTAAGAATGACAAGCACCAAAAAAATGAGAAAAATATTTTCAAACAGGTCATTTTCTGACAAATAAACGGGGCCCCAGTATTCTTGGTTGATTTTTTTTTTCCTTTTTTTTTTTTTGGAATTGCAGCAATTAAAAAAATGGTAGTTATTCCCTTTTTTTTTCAATTTTTCAGATTGGCAGATAAAATGGAGGATAGACTATACTAGGCAAGGCCCACTAGATTCAAACCCACTATAATCATCAAGGATAGGATCACGCCACCATGCCAAATTCCACTAGGCACAGGCCCTTAAGCTGAGCATTTGCAAGTCTATCTTTGCAACTTTTGATCTAAACCTCAAGCTCAAACTCAACCTAGACAAATTGCCAGCTAGGTTGACCACTTCAACAGTCTCACGATAAATCTTAAAAATAATATTTGTTTAATATAATTTTAGATTGGGTGGTACTTTGTTAATGATGCATATTTTAAATCCAATTTTAGACTCAATGGTTTTTGGAGAGTCTTTGGATCTTATAATTTCGATACTACGTTTCACAAATTAAAATAAAAAGTATCTATTTTATCTTTCAATATTTAAGTCAATAATTATGTATAACAAATGAATTGAAAGGAAAAAAATAAGAAAACGTTCCCACCCAAATTTTCCTCAACAAGTTGCAGCAAAAGGTCCAGAAAAACCATGTAATATCGATATCCCAAGTCAGATTGCACAAAATCCTGACAATATGGTAAAGGGTGGGTGGGGTCCGCAACGCACCTGCACGATGCCGAATTGCTCCACTTTGATGCTTATGCTATATCGTGGACCTGATAAGCTGACTTGATATTGCACTCGTGGCCATGAGACCCTTCTGCAGGCAAAATCAATGAATCATAATATTAAAAAAAAAAAAATTGCAGATAATTGTCGCATTCAGATGGTGAAGCTGAACCTCATCGTCCCGGCTAAGGGGTCAATCAGAAGCTTTGCGGAAATGGCACATCAACCATTTTGTTGCCCCTTATGTTTAAATACAGTAATGTTCAATGCTTTGGCTACTTTTTTTTGTTTGATCTTTTTGTTAGGTTTTGATCAATTTCTTATGAATTTCATCCCTAGTGAACGTATAATTTTTTACTTTGGGAGTTGTCTGGATGTTTAGCATGAGGTTTGCACGATATTTTGTTTGAACAAAATTCTAGAACAAGATGTTTAAGACCTTTTATGCAAAATTCGCTTGAGCGGGAAAAAGTATTTAGTGAGTGGGCAGATTGATAGCGCCTAGTGTATACCTGAATGGACAACATGGTGGAAAACAATGGTGTTTTCATTTGAAAGACACATGTACGCAAATTGTTAGGATGGGCCCAATTTTTTTCTAAATTGATCGAACAAGAGTAAAAAATAAATATTAGCAAAATTTTAAAAAACCCCAATAAATATGTAACGTTTTCGATCCTGAAATTGACTTTATAAATCTCTTATTTTATAATAATTTAAATCAAAATTTTTTATTATTATTAACACTCAAAAATTTAATTATTTATTTTACTAATTTAAATACCCAAAATGAATATTGAAACACAAACATGTAAATTAATTATCGTTAAATGACCTAAAATAATATAAAAATTAAATCATATGACTCAAATATTACACCCAAAAGTAACTCAAAATATTAACAATTATTGGTTTAAATCATAAACTAAAATATAAACTTAATATTTGATCTAAGAAAAAAGCATCTTAACTATATATTAGAATATTGAAATCATAAACTTAATAAAAAATATTGTTTAAACTACTATAATTTTACCATCATTATCGATCAGACATAATATAAATTGAAATATCAATAATTTTAAAACAAATCAAATACAAATCTAAATATAATTTATAACAAAATAACATTTTTAAACCTATATCCAATCTTACAAGTAAATCTGAAATCATTAATCTAGAATGTTAGCAAAATAAAGGTAAGAGTGGGTTAATTATTTAACAATTTTGAATAACAACAAGTACAAGGTGAACGAAAAGAAAGTCAACCAGTAAAGTGTCTTTCACAACTCCAAAAAAAGCATACTCAGGTCGATGGAGATTGGAACGCGGTTTAAAACTTTACCGTACTTGAACCTTCCTCTTCTTCATTTTCTTTTTTTCTCTTTTTTTCTCTCACTGACGACGCTCTCTGGTCTAAGAAAAATTACAAGTGAAATATTATCGCTCATTTATATGTAAACCCTAAAATGCATTGGCGCATTTTTATACGTAAGACCATGCTCGGATATTACTAGACTCGATGTTCGGTTGCCCTTCCGCATCATTGCTGAGTTGTCGTTGGACTTGGCATCTAGTCACCCTTGGACTAGGCACCATGTCACTTTTCAGCGTCACTGCCTGGTCGCCATTGGACTTGGCATCGTATTGCTCTTCGGCATCATTGCCCGGTTGCCCTTCGATTTGACATCCAATCGTGCTTCCACATCACTGCCCGGTCACCCATGGACTTGGCATCCAGTTGCTCTTCGGCATCACCGCCCAGTCTCCCTTGGACTCGGCACTCTGTGCTTGAGTACGAATACCTTCGGCCACTTGCCGCATGCTATTCGCGCGCTTAAACACCGTAATCCTCTATCTCAATATAGATCCCGTGTGTGTTCGATCGAACTTTCATATGATCCAACAATTAAGTATGAGTCCATACAAAAACAACCAATAACCCAACACTTTACTCCAATTAATTTAATACTTCCTTGTCTGGTATAAAGAATTTAGGGCAAAACAGCGACAGGAAAAACAAAATTTTATCTTGTTTTCAAAATATTAATCCGCATCATTTAGCACAAAAGATATAGAGAGAGAGAGAGTGAGAGAGTGACGCGCGCAGCAAGATATAATCCAACTAGCACTAAATCCTAAGATTATTTTACATTATCTTCACATTAAACAAGTACAGATACGACATATCATGCTATCCGTAATCTGATAGGAAAAAAAATGGTTAATTACACATGGTGTACCTTTCAACAAAGACCACGTCTGTTTTCTCTGGTTTGCACATTGCAAATCACCTTTGTCGGGAGTGATTAATGCTTGGAGCTTGATTAAAACTACATGAGCAGATGACAATTTGGCAGCAATCTCTCAATCCATACAACCAATTAAGGTCAATAATGATTGTTGCGGTAGAAAATGACAGTTGGTCGGTCAAAAATCAAGCGGACAAAAATAAAAGACACAACGGAAAACTCAAACCCTCCTACATCGATCGTCAACCACCAATTTAATAGGCACAACGAATAAAGAATATATAACGTTTTTAACGTGAAAACTGTTCTCAATAAAGAGAAAAATTACGGAACAAACTCCGAACAAACTTTCACTATATAAAATTAATTACAAAAATTTTCTCATCTTAAACAGATGAGAAAAATAATATTCAGAGTAAAGAAACTCTCAATCACTCTTATCTTTCTGTTCTTTTCTCATTTTTCTTACTGGTGGTGTACTCTACTCACTGATTTTACAAATGTGGCAACAAACGACAAACGACAAGAGCTCTCTTCCGCACTTCATTCCGTTCCAATGTCCTTCTGCGTTCCACCGCTACTATCCTACCACTCTCGTCTACCACTATCTGTCTGAAGCGTCTGGTTCGCTCTTATAGTAATGCCGACTTCAAATCCCGTCTGCTCACTTGACCCGATTTTACAGATGATTTGTCACACCATTTTCAATACCTTCACTAGTTTTCGTGCTTTTTTAAACGACGTATACTCTGCAGGTCAGCTATTTACTTTATAAAGCCTATCAATTCTGAAAAGTCAATTGTTCTACAAAGTCAGTTGCAAACTTTTCAGACAAGCTATCTTCGTTCGTCATTAGTGTCTTTGGTCATCACAACTTATTGTCCGGTCGGCTGACTTCTTACTTCTTGGCCGGTCGACCACATCTTAGCTTAGCAGGCCAATTTTTCTGGCTGGCTTCTTGCTGGCCGCTCGTCCTTCATGCTGCTCGATCGACCAACATCACAACACTTCGAATTTTTCACTTCGAGATTTGCCCATTTTGACAAATAGTCACTTTGAGATTTGCCTACTCTGGCAAATAGTCATTCTGATCATTTGCGACAGCCAATTTGTAACACTTTGAATTTTGCACAAGTCCTGTGCGATCTTTCGATAACACATCTGTTAGTTGAACTACCCACAAGAGAGTAATTAAACCCAACAATAATTTCCAGGGAAAGAACTAAGAAACTAGAATAAACTATCCAAAATATCCAGGATATACAAAGTACAGACATGAAAGCCTGATTTAATGTGAAATGTGTAACTCATAAAAAAAGGACCCAACGGAAGCATAATTCTGTTTCAAACTGCCTTTCATTCAATGAAAGAGTCCCAGTTATTGTAACCCAAAACGGCGTTAGACAGTATAGTTACTATATTTAGAAGTTCAGGGTCCCCAAAATGGTATTTAGGGGTTTCTAGCTGATGTCATGCTATGTCATCCATCCTGGGGGAGTGCTTTGGTGCAACATGGACTACATTAAGGCTGGTATTTCATCCAGTTAGTTGGAGTCATGGGTACCTAAGGTTTATCTTCGGAGATTATCGGGCTGAAATAATAATGACAATGGCCTCCTCGTAGAGGGATTTATTGCAACAAGCGTAGTCAAGCTGCAATGAAATGTTGGGGAAGAGGATTGTCGGTCGATTGAACAAAATCGAGTAGACAAGGATGGCTGGCACACAAACACATATGACAAAGTAACGACAGAGAACAAGAATACACATAATTTTTTCGTGGAGAACTCACTTCCAAATAATAGGAAAAAATTACGAGATACTTAATTTATAAATAATTTCACTATATATATTGGTTACAAAAATCCTTTGGCTACACAAACCCTTAGAGAGTTGAGAACAGAAATAAGAGCAAAATACAAGAGTAAAAATGGTTACTTCTTATATTCTCTTTTTCGTTTTTATCATTCTCACTTCTCTACACACACTTGCATACATATGTGTATATATATAGACCGAGCGACCGTCTAATCAGTAGGCAAGTGCGTGCGCGGCAAAGCCTGCCACCAACTCTGTAACCTATCACAAACTCTACAAAGTGCCATTTTGTCGGGAGGAGTTGACTTGCTATGTGAATCAACTACAAGCTTTAAAAGTCAACTATCTTTATCTGCAAAGTCTGTTGTATGTGCCGACTTTGTAAGTCACCCATTTTTAGACAGGCTCTCATCCGTTTACCTTCCTTGTGATTTTATCAGTCAGTAAGTCTTTACTCCTCCGACCTTGTAAAGCTCTCCGGAAGTTCTACACCAGATCTCCTTCTATTTTGGCCAAGTGAAAACCACTCCGGTCTACTTTCATTTTAAAATTTTACTCCATAAATTTTACTCTGAAATTTCACTCCGAAAATTTCACTTCAAAATTTCATTCCACTTCGACCACATGGTTGTGCATGCGAATAATATTTCTCACGTGGGAGTGACTTTAAATCCCAACATGATAAACTCCCGATTCTGGCACTTAAGGCTAGGAGGCCACATTGCAAGTCCTGATTGGAAGTGCGTGCCCAACAATGTGCCAAAAGAGAGGAAAAAAGGGAATTTAAGACAATGGTAGAGGCCAAATGTTTAGGGAAACTTTTAAGATTTTTCATGATTTCATAATGTCACTGGCAAGTAAGGGTACAATATACTTATGTGTTGGGGGTCACTCCTGTGTAGAAATCCTAGTAGCGAGAGGATTTGGATAAATTACGAGAACCTTGTGTGCTACTAAGGTCCGTGGACTTGTGTGTTGAGTGTCCGTGGATTATGTATAGACTAAGCACAAGGAATTTCGGTCAATGGTATAGATTGAAAGTTTTGGATAGACAGAAATGACCAATCAACTTGTTGACCGGTTAAATATGTGTTCCAGTCAAAATAATGTTGACCGGCTGAAGGCATAAAATTTTATTTAGTATTGTCCAAGGAGTGCAGAAGGACGACCAGACGGTCAACAAGGTATTGACCGGCCAAAAGAAGAAGACGGTCGACATGAGCGTTGACCGGCTAAGAGAAGAAGACGGTCAACAGAATATTGGCCATTTATGAGGGGATCCAGTAGGGTTCCAACGTAGAAGATCTTCTAAGCATGAATGCTTTTAGGAGATTATGTACGATCCCTGGGAGCCGTTTTTGTACAGAGTATCTTTATATTGTTGGCAGTGACAAATTTTATCGAAAATAGAATAATCTACAGATTGTCATAATATATGTGTGCCTGTATTAAAACGAAAAGAAGTGTGTTTAAGTTCATCATTTTGCTAAGCGTGCGAGAGTAAAAAGAGAGAACACGGTGAGTGTATTGTACTCTTATTATCTATTCTCTTCGTCTAGGATTTGTGTAACCGTAAAACTCACATAGTGGATTTGTTTGCGAACTAAATGTCACATGATTTTTTTCTTTGGTTTGTGAAAGGTTTTTCACATAAATCTTAGTGTTCTATTTTTCTTCTTTCACTCCTTTGTGTGTGTGATTCTGTACATTGTGTTCCGGCCGCCCCTTTCTGCGCCAATATTAAGCCCATTTCATGTATTCTCTCATCCCACTTTATGGGGGATTGATTCATATTGCACTAATCTTTACCTTTGTATTTTAAAAATCCAGAAGGGCAAACAATTGTATGCACCACTGACCAGACAACCAGTAAATTTCCATAAACAAGGTCTGTGAAGTATAACTCAGTAGCCTATCTATTATTTTTATCCTTTTTCTTTATGGATATCGAACAGTGAGGGCACCTCTAATTATTATCATCCCATTTTTGTGGGATTCGGGGGCATATCAGCAGAAGAATTGTGTGGTACCTTTAGCAAATGAAAGCATTTTCTACTGCACGGGAATAAAGAATAAACTCATAGCAGATAAGTTAGCATTGAAGCAACCTTGCTTTCCTGGATCTTATTGTCTGCAGATACTTCAAACTTCGGGGGAAAAGGATGCCTAGAACTAGAATTCTACCATAAACAAGATGAGCTAAAATTTCGTTGTTGATAGTATTGAAAACACACATGTACAGGTTCACGAAAATTATCATGGTATGCTACCCAAAATTGGAGAGAGAATTAGAATCATTTTTTACATGTAGAATGATAATATTGAAGGTGAGTCCAAATGAACAGTAAGGATGTTCCATCATGACATGTTGATTGTTAGTTCATACCACAAAAACAATCTTTTTTCTATAGTACACGGTCAAGCTATATACTTCAGCAGATGTCGCAATGTGAGAAGCCTCGTACACTAGCAACCTAAGTTCTAATATTGCCCCAAATTTCAAAAGGGGACGTCTACAGTTCAAATAGAAGGATTGGGAATCGTTGGCTTTTACTGTTCAACTACAGAGATTTCCAAAACAGTATAGACATTTCATACGACAGAGTACGTTGGGCACAACTATAAAGGGTGGAGGCAGGTCACTGCAAAGACATGCACACAACAGCCAGGGTATACAAAGATTTTAAATAGAAGAATATACTGACAGAAAAGAAAGAACTCATTTTGAGAGAGGACAAGCAATCCAAGAAAAAATCATATATCACAAAACAAAGAATAAAACCCATTTGCTAAACCATTAAGGCCTCTAAAGCATGCTCCAGTTGATCTCTTGGACCGAACACTTCAAGTTCTGGGGAGCACTATTTTCCTATATGTTTCTTGTATATAATTTTCAGGAACAGACTCGTCAGAACTTCACAAATGACGTTAAGCAGAACTTAAGCAAGCTGCTAGAATCACCTTCTTCTGGGGGCCACAACTTCCAGGATCAAAAAGTCTAGTACTTTATTTTGACACTACTCAAACTATTGCAGTAAAAATGATTTACATTGCTTCCCATGATAGAAATTAGCTGATAGAACAAAGGTGATTTTGTATGGCAACGTCAAATAGAACATTATCGAGCCTTAACAATGTTCCATGGAAAACACATTGATTTATCTAATGAATGCAGTAAATGAAAATTCAAGTATCACGATGTTGGATAGCATATAGAACATTTACCAACCAATGAATCATCTGCGCAGCCAACACACACACACACATATATCATTTTCCTTTAAACATTGGCAGTAAATTTTCATACTGTTAGATTTTGGATCACCTCTTTGTGAGTTTCACGACAACCGGATATGTCATTTAGTGGTTTGCTCAATGTTTGTGTAGGGAACTGCCCGAGCAAATATATTTTTAGTGGCGCACATTCATATGAAAGTGTGCGCATGTGCGTGGAAAAAGGTGATGTTCTTACCTAAATGAATGTCTGAAGAGTGCACATTTGTAAGTTACTAGGAGTTGTGCCTAATGTGCACACGGCAATGCGGGTATAAAATATCATGTTCTGTTAGTTAGGGCAAATTTTTAGAGCCATTTGACACATTGGACGCCATCTGGGAGAGAGAGAGAGAGAGGAGAAAAGAAAAGAATGTGCAGATTTGGGCATTAGTTCAAGGTCGAATTCAAGTTTCTTCATTTGCCAAGCATGGATATGTTGTTCTAGCTTCATATATAAAACGTATTATCCGTTAGTTATTTGTTTTCTTATTGTATTTTCTTATTTGGCTGCTAGGTGTGCTGTTGTAAATGGTTATTAGTATTAGCCGATTCTTCATCCGTTGTTGTAAAGGGTTATTTGTGATCAGGTCTCATTGTGGTAGAGATTGTTCAGATATATTGTTTCACGATTTTTTTCTAGTTGAAAAGAATTTTCATATAAAATTATTCACATAACATGTATACTTAGTTACGTGTATTGTTTATGTTCTTTGTGTTCAATCATGAGAAAAAAATGGCCGATGATGTTAGAATATTCAGGTTCCATTATATTGAACAGATCCCAATACTTACAAGTTTTCATTTTTTCTGCCTATGCTCATATGAGCCTTACAAATAAATAAAACTTATTTCATAACATCATATCACTAGAAAAGGTTATTATGATAAGGCCTTATACCACTTGAACAGTTGATCTTCTGCACCTCTATATTTTTTGAAGTAAATTCCTCTCTTTTCAATGCTTGTCCTTTTGTACTTTTCCTTTTCCGGTCATTTAGCCTGAGATCTATGTACTCCGTTAAAGTCAGAGGAGACCACAGCATATCTGGATTATCTGCCTCACTTGGATGGGTGGAGAAATGATCTCGAGACTTCTGTTAAGGCAACCCCCCTTGAGCCTACACACATGGAAATCTTCCGCTTTGAGGCTTTCCTTACATTTACTACTTTTTGCCCCTACTATGGACAATTTTTAGTGATTAACTCACTTTTTAAAACAAGAAGAATATGAATCTTTTTTATAAAGCAACTCCACAAATACACAGCCAACTAAGCAAACCAATGGCGTGCTGATACCCCAGCATAAAAAAAATATGATAAATTTACAGAAAATGACGATAAAGTTTCAAAAGATGGAGGCACCACTGAAAATATTGTATTTAATTAAAACCCTGATCGATAAGTAGTTTGCAAAATAAGCACTGAACTGTAGCTGGTGTATTTGAACAAAAGCTAACTAAATTTACACCACCAGGCTCATTCCATTTCCGGTAAGTTTATTTCCAAGACAATGATTGTCAAATGCAATGTGATTGTAGAATGTTTACAATGGAAAATGCATCCGCAGTATTTTATGATTAAAATGTGTCTGAAATTGAAAAAAATATTTGCTGAGAAGGAATGCTAGATAGTTAGCGAAATCGAAAGGATAAAGATGACGGATGCGCACGTACACAACAAAGAGTTAGAAGAGAATTGGAACACACAACTTTACGTAAAAATTCTCTTTTGAATAAGAGAAAAATCACGGGACACTTAATTCACAACATCACATTATAAAAACTTTGGTTACAAAAATCATGACTACACAAGCCCTTGGAGAGTCGAGAATAGAGAAAGAAAAGAATACAATAGTAGAAATTGTGGCTCATTGTGTTCTATCATTGTCTTCTCTTT
>JAOVVI020016022.1:0-11010 GCA_028571085.2 Nepenthes alata
TTTAATTGGTTAATTCCTCCGGGCCGTAGGTTTTGGGTCCTTTGTCCGAAAAAGGGTCTAAACTACCAATTCGGGTACAAAATTCACACAATTACTTGCCCATGTCATGGGTAACAATTATGTAAGGCTAATTCATGCATTAAACCCAATATAATTGATCAAACATGGTCCGGACGGCCCTTAGGGTCCTAACGAACGAATTTTTACCAAAAATACCCAATAAGATATCCAATCGTTAAATTAATTTACCCAAGTCATACATAATCATATTCTAGTCCCAAATATATCAAAAGCCCCAAATATTCGTGGGTAAAACAGGCTCGGGCGCTGGTGAACAGTACCCGTGCTGAACCTAGGGTTTTCGGATCGCAATACACCACTCTAAACTTGGTATGTGGACATGATTTTGATGTATTATCATATTTAGATTATGGGCAACACAATAGATAAATTTATTCGAGTATCGGAACGAGGATACCCGAAGGGAACGGAATAAAAGTGCATGAAAACGAAAAGGGAGAATATGAGTGCACTTGCCTCGACCCAATCTACAACTTTTCCAACTAGCTCGAGCTCGAAATCGGACCCGAAAGCCACTATTTTCTCCTCCTTATACGCGTGATTCCTCCTCTCGCCGGGCTCCTGCGGTCACTGCCGCTGCTCCACTGCGACGCCCAGCCGGCCATCGCCATGCACGGCCGTCACCGGCCGCAGCCGACCCGTGCGCCACCGATGCCGATGTGGACGCCAATCTCCTCCCCTCTCTCCCTCGTCCGAAACCCCCGAGCCCCCTCCTTTTCCCTGATTCTGCTTCTGCTTTTCTTCTTCTTATTATTATTATTATTATTATTATTATATATATATATATATATTATATTATATATATATATTACGTTTTCTTTTAATCCCGAAATTCGAATCAGTACTTGAGCGATTGAAAGGGCGCACTCCAAGCGCTGGCCCAACAATTCCAAATATTCTCTAAAAGTTTTTTATAATATTTAATATTTTTTTTATCACACCCAAATCACTCAAAAATAATTAATCCCAAATAAATTCAGATAAAAAAATCCGGAATGTTACAAGTGTGTTAAAGTCCAATGTGCATCTTTACTTCATTGGTCCAAAAATAGTTCCCAGTGTGTAGTTACTCTATAAGCCTTTACTTCCTCTTCTTACAAACGGATTGGTTGGATGCAATTGCAATTCCATCCAGCCCAAGGGAATCGAAACTCATTTATTTGGTTGGACTTCAAGGGAGAGAGTAGTTATTTCTTGGGAATTACAATTACCATAGGAGTGGGGATAATTAACACCAAGGGTAGTATTTTTTATTTCTAGACTTCAGAGAATAACAATTTTCATCCAACCCCTAAGAGAAGTGGGGATAATTACTACCAAGAGTATTATATTTTTTTTATTCCTAGACTTCGAGGAATTACAATTTTCGTTCAACCGCCAAAGACCACCACCCTTCCGGCCATGCCCCAGCCGCTTTTATTTCAATCTAAAGCTTACACCTCAGCGAAGTTCCCTTTCTCTTGTAGTGCTTCACCAGCTCATTAGCAAGTAACACTTCGTTATCTTTGCTTCTGCAGTAGTTCTACAACCTCGTTGACAATGTCACCTATATTCTACTGCACTCTTCTGCTTAGAACGTTCAAATATTCTTTTATTCAACATACGCACAAAATTTCAGAAGTTCTTACTGCAAGAATGCAACAGATTATGGGTGGGATTGTAAACAAGGCACAATCAGTTATCGGGTTTTGCAAGGGGTAGAACCATAGGTAATAATGTGTTACTTGCTCATGACCTGAAGAAGCACTATTTGAGGAAGTAGATCTCACCAAGCTGCATGCGTAAGATAGTTGTAAAGTAGGATTGTCATAGAATTCTTGATAGTTGGATGTATGGATCTTTTTAGTGTATAATAGTTTGACTAGATGGATCATATGAACAAAGCACCACATGTTCTGGTTTTAGTAGGTATCTTCATGGATGTGCATTATACACTGAGAAGCTTAAGCTATTCCTGTAGTCCTCAAGCATATTATTTTACTTCCTTAAACAGTCAGCATTCTTGTGAAAATGTCAATGAACAATGTGTAGGTCATTTTCAATTCAAGAGCTCCGAAGATAATTTGTCTAAGTAAAACATAAACAGAGAAATAGCACACTGTTAGCAGGAAAGATAAAAGGATACCCTGTAATTAGGTCAAACATAAAAGGCAACTCTAGGATATGGTTTGCCTACTTTTCTATGTAACAATAGAACTGTAAGGTATGGAGCTCTATGTATAAGATTTGGACACAATAGGGATCCTAACTATGACTTGCATATAAGTTTCTTTAGTCATAGGCTTAGTTTGATAAAGAAATTCTCATCCTAACCTGACATATCTAAAATCATGTTTGTTAAGGTCTCATTTGTCAATTTATTCAATTTCCCAAAATGGAAAGAGTAAAGGTTAATGTCATTTTTGCTTGAGAGGGTTGGTTGTATTTATCCCTGCAATGTATAGAGGTTGTTTTCATACTTTTAACTAATTACTCTAAGTCGCAATGGAACAATCAAACTCTTGTGAGGTTTACACTATTATTAATTAAGCTTGTCAAAACTAATTAACATAGTGAGCTTTGGAGATCACATTTGCACTTCAACCTACGATCAGAGTCGATTTTCAAGCACACAGACCAATGGGCGTCATATAATAGTACAAATGCTGCCACATTATCATTCAAGAGAAGCTTTAATGCTCCATCAGCTCCCTTCAAAATGTTCACGCTAGATGATAAAACTTTGGCATGGCTAGAAGCAACTGTTCAGCACCCAAAAGGGAGGGAAACAAACTTAAACTGCATCAATAGAGGGATTTTGATAACAAACTTCAAAATACGTCGCTGAAGATATAAAAAATGTGGCATGACCCATTTATTTGGGTCACCCGCATGTAACCATGCTGGCATGGTATGTTTATATCATAGGTCATGCCTAACATGACACAAGACATATATGTCCTAACCCAATATGACATGTGGCCCACCTATGTTTTAAAAAAATATATAAACAATATTAAAAAATAAAGTTACACAAAACATTATAAAAAAATATATCATATTTTATTTATTTTATCGAATATTTTTCATATTACAATTTTAAAAAATAGAAAACAATATTTCTAATATTAATTCAATTATTTGTAGGCCTTAGTAACATTTTTATTATAGTTACTTTTAAGGTTATCCTTTTTACTAGAACTAAAAATGGTCAGATTTCTAATATGATATTTTGCGTCCAATTAATCCTTAAAAAAGATTCACATTTCTACGGTTTTCAGTGTCATCATGATTTTTTTTCAACTATTCAACCTATGATTCTGAAGATTGACTCTAATGACACTATACTTGTTGATGAGGTTAAAAGGTCCCATGCCATTGATGCGAGCACGAGAAATATATGCTCATTGGCCTTCCATTAATTTAAAATCTGAAACTCTAAACTGTTATTCATAATGTTAAAAATGTGGTCTAACTGTAAGTAATGAAGAAATTCAGTTGGTACTGTATTTTAACTAATTAGCTATATTTTACGTTGAGCCCATACTAATGAAAATAAATCTCGTTGGCTACCTCTGGTGTTACTTGCTTCTTCTACTGAAGTGGATGGTTCTGGTGTTGATTATGGTACATACAAGCTATACATTACATGCAAGTTGTGATAGATATGGGCCGTCATTTTTTTTATACTATTGGACATCTCCATGTTGTAGAATACTTCGAGACATATATACATACTATATAATTTTTTCCATATGGGCCGTCATTTTTTCCATACTATTGGACATCTCCATGTTGTAGAATACTTCGAGACATATATATATACTATGTAAATTTATATGAGGGTCTATAATTGTGGTCAAGCATGCTAGTATTAGAGAATTTCTTTAATATTTCAAAAAATTTTCGTGAAATACATTGTTAAATATAATGTTAGTGAATATGCTATTTTTAATAATTTTAATATTTACTTAAAATTATTTATTTAAAGTTTATGTAACACATTTATCTCCATTGCTCGTATTATATAATAAAAATCATAATCTTTTCAAAAAAGACGAATTATACCTGTAAATGACAACAATTGGATTATCAGTAGATTCTAAGTGGTATAATGGGTACCTATAAGGAAAATAGAATGTTTCTAGAAAATGTTTAATCGTTTTAACTATCTTCCAATCAATATCTGTAATTGGCTGGTTTATTGTGATATTTTTGTCGTGGAAGATGGCTAAAATAGAACAAAAAGGATATACGGTCTCTAGCATCTAGTGTGTTGAGTTCCATCCTGTTGAACAGTTGATATTCATTTTTCTTGTAACTCTTCATTTGTACATCTTGAATTGTTACTCCCGAAAAGAAATTCTAATAAATATAACAAGGAGAAATAAATTGCAAAATATCTTTAACGCTAAGGTTAATACTATAACATGCATTTCTTATATGGAATAATTTACTATTCAAAATTTTTTTAAAAAATTATTATTTAAATAAAGAAATAGTAGAATTATTATTTGAAGATTGTCTAAAGTAATAGGAAAATCTTATTAAATATTCTAAATTTATTTATAATAGTATTAATTGTTTTGAAAATTGTGGAAGCAGTGTGTGAGTGCTTAAAAACTTCAAAATCAAAAATTCTTTTTTGTAATTTTTTAGATCCAATGTGCTATAATACAAATATAAGATAAATTATTACATGATGACCATATATCACTAGTTAAAGAAATATTAAATTTTACGTGTATTAATTTAGAAATTAATTTTTGTTTAAATTGTGAGAAATGACGAATAGCTCTACATTTAATAGTTTGTCGAGATATTTTTACATACTTAGACTGCAAACACTTATGTATATACCTATCGAACTTATAATCTTCCGCAAAGAAAAAAAGGCCCTCCAACTTAACTAAATATTCTACCGGACCCTCCTGATTTAGCCACTGGTCGTACTAAAAGCTCCTAGTGCTGCACCACTTGAAAATGTTAGTTTAGTTTGAATTGAAGATAATTGTCGTTTCTCATATTTTTTCATATGTCTCTTCAAATGTCCTATACCTTTAGAATTTTTACACATATAATCTTTTTTACATTTTTTTATAAACGGCATGTTTCTAACCACTAACTAATTTAATCTCAAAAAGTTGTCGTATATTATTAGAACGTTTTGTAGGGGGCAATCAGAATTATAAATAAAAGAAGCGATATTTGGGCTAGAACTATATTGTGATTTTGATATTTTAGAACCACTATCAATGTGTGTATGTGATGTAACCAGTATGGAAGTGTCGGAATAATATTTTTTATATTCTTCCACTGTTGAAACTAAAAAATTATGTTCTAAAGTTAATAATTAACTTATAAAATAATAATAATAATATATAAATTATAGATAAAAATCAATAAAAATAATATAAATATATTAATAAGTATCATACTAATATCACTTATTATACCGTAAAAGAGTAGGGAATAGAAAGAGAAAGTGTTGAGTGTATGTGCGCGGAGATATATATAGATTTTTTTAATATTTAATTTTTTTATATATTTGGGGGGACTGCCAATTGACTCCACCCTCCTCTCCCAGCGGTCATGTGACAGTTCAATGGTGACATGACATGACTGTTGGTGTATAAAAAAAATTTGTGCTGTGCTAGGATGTCTATCATGCGGCTTGATATGGTTTGAAGTGTTGGACTGTGCTATATGTGGCTCAATATTGTTCACTATGAGCTGTATTTTGCACAAGCGATGACGTGCTAGGCCGTGCCGTGTCATGGGTAATATAGCCCATCTAACACTGCTACACGAGATAGCACAAAAAATAATGCACTGTGCACGGCCATGTCTCAAAGCTTCCAGAAGCCAAGCTCTGATGGAATTCCTAAAAACGACAGTTTATAGCTATCTTCAGTTGATTATTTGGATATCGGTGTCGCAGGATATTTATAGGATAAAACTTCCTGGAAGTGCAATATTGGGGGAAGGGAAGCCAGAAAATCAAAACCATGCCATAATTTTTACACGCGGGGAAGGTTTGCAAACAATTGACATGAACCAGGTACCGTGTTAGTCCTCTCTGATGTCAGATAAGCTATCTGCTGTTGCCAAAAACACACTGCTAAGGAACAGATTTAACAGGATAACTACATGGAAGAAGCCTTCAAAATGAGGAATTTGCTACAAGAATTTCTGGAGAAGCTCGATGGGGTGAGGTGTCCTACTATTCTAGGACTCAGGGAGCACATATTTACTGGAAGGTACTTCCATTTGTTGCACAAGTGTTGGATTTTATTACTGGTTGCAGATAACATGTAATACCGTATTGTTTATGTGGATCTATGCAGTGTTTCTTCTCTTGCATGGTTTATGTCAAATCAGGAGACTAGTTTTGTGACAATTGGCCAAAGATTGTTGGCTAACCCTTTGAGGTAAGTTCTTCACCTTCATAGCCCGAGTAAATTCCCTTGCATGATTGTAATGATTATAGAAACTCAAAATATTTCCCTTGTCCATTTGGAAAAAATGTTTACTTTTGTGGTCAAATATGATTAGTTGGCAAGGTAACACAGCACTCTCATGACTAACTCCTCTAATAACCGTGATGCTATACGGTACTTTCTTTTTCTAAACACAAACATAATTTAGTCTAAACATGGGGCCAGCATTGATGAAGAGACAGCATACATCATCAGATCTGAAAATGTTGTGGTTCAATAGAACATGCAAAGAAGTGCTTCATAGATGGAAATAAAGTAGCTTTGGCAGCCAGTGTGTAGCATGTTTTGTGGACTAGGAACTCCAAAATTTTAACTCAAGTGGTCAGAAACAAGTATAGCATCATGAAGATTTATTTTGAAGTTCAAATCCAGTCAG
Organism: Nepenthes alata; assembly: GCA_028571085.2. Taxonomy (NCBI): domain Eukaryota; kingdom Viridiplantae; phylum Streptophyta; class Magnoliopsida; order Caryophyllales; family Nepenthaceae; genus Nepenthes; species Nepenthes alata. The sequence continues at coordinate 6,937 of JAOVVI020016022.1, forward strand.
CTCTGATGACAAAGATACAAGATTCTAAGAAAGCTACTGTTCTGTAAAGTCATGGATTTCATTCCAATTTTCTTTCTAAGAGAGATAGGAATTAGGTTAGAGGCATGGATCAAAATATCAGTCAATATGTGTCGGTATTAAGAGGTCATGATACCAGTATTTTTGGACACCGGGAAATTATTTTGATATGTTGCCTTGTCCCAAAAAAACCAGGTAGTAGTATAAAACCAGAATTTTTTTCTCCTTCCCCAGTTCTGACAATTGGGACTCTGGTCCTCCTTCCTTCTTTGAAAACTTCTTCTTTCCTCGAATCCAACCAAATCGAAACATACCCAAAGCTTAAAACAGCTCAAAATAAGTTTCATTTCCCAAAAGCAGAAACTGTATTGTAGATTTGAGATTGAAGTTAAGATTTTCTGTGAAGAAAGAAAAGCTAAGATTTCCATTTTAGATCTGTTTTTTTTCTATATTTGCTTGATTTAGCTTGAATATAGTGTCTCTAACCAGGATCTATTGGATTTTAGGTCGAAATTGAGGTTGTTTCTCCACTACTTAGTGATTATTTGTTAATTCTCATTAAGGTGTTGATACTTGATTGCACTAGATAAAATTTATTAAAACTCTTCAAATATAAAAATATATAATAAAAAAGAGTCATGTTTTAGTATATAACGAAGTATTGATGTCCCGCAAACAAAAATTTCTGTGCGCTTGTGACATCTGATATTATATGTATTGCTTGATATGATTGCGCCAAACACCATATACCAATTTTTTAATCATGTGTAGAGACTAGTGATGGACAATTATAAAATTAATTTACCAACAAAAAAGAAAATTAAGAGATAAGTAAAAGATAATGACAAAAGAAATCGAGTCCCCAAAGAAAGGGAAAACTGCAAAACTATGACAAATTTTCCCATCAATTTTTTTTTTCCTCTTTTTATGCCAATGTTGGTGACAGTAGATAATTCTCTTCAATTATTCTTAGGATGGGACAGAGTATCTTTGGTTTCCTCTTGTAGCTACCTTTAGCCTCCTTTAACTTTGGTGGGCGTGTTCTATAGTTATTATGGCCTTCATGCCATAGCCTTTGCTTATTGGCAGGTTTAGTGTTTTACTTAAGTCTATGTACTTAGTTCCTTTGGTACCAAAGAGTTGTTGACAAGTTCTTGCATAGTAGACAAGTTTATGCCCTTTAAAACTCTTGAAGCTAGAGCCCAAAGAGAAGAGAATAATGAAATTCTAATGTAAAGCAAAGGCAATGGCATTTATTTAGATCAGAGGAACATCCGCTGGCTTTTTTGCCTCCAGATCGCAAAGAAATAGGAAGCCAAGAGCATTTTTGTGGAATCTTTCTCCTATTCTGATTAAGCCATAAAGAGAAATTGAGGGTGGTCAAGTGCACGAGTCTCCAACATCATGGTGTTTGGGAAGGTTCAGATATATGTAGCCTGACCAATGCTTTGTTGTGAGGTTGTTTCCATCATTTAAACACATGATCTTTGCATCCAATGAATCTACTCTCCAAACATCTTAACCAAATTCTTTCTGGTTAAAGAATTATATGAAGCAACCCTTTTTTTTTTTCCAAATTTGCATTACATCTAACATTGAAGTGGTTATCTTTTATGTCATTGTTATGCATACACTTCAATAATATATGGTGATAGTTTGTACCTGTTACCTTCCTTTTACTATTTATTGCAACATTTTTTTAGAAGTAATTTGGTTTTAGAATTTGTGTGCAGTGCTTGTTTAAATGTTGTGGTTCTATTTGATAGTGTTGTTTCAAGTGATATTTCTAGTTGTTGAATCTCGAAAGCCATTTATTTTGAGGACCCTAAAAGTTGAGATCTTTGACGTTGTTTCCCAACCAATGTAATAGCTGCATTTTAGTCACAGTTCTTGTGGCATGGCTATGAGATGTATCTAGCAGTTCATATTTGGTCAACTCATTATTTAGAAATCTATTTTGATGGCTCCAAGTGATATTAATACAATTCAATTTTTATCCCATCTGTTAGGCATATTTATATACTGGCATATTTTATGACAGTGTCTGGTCATTCGTTAGTGAAGCTTTCGTTGTCTTAGAGATCTACATCAAATTCACGCTCGATGTTCGCCGATGCGCTCCTCCCGGTGTCCACACTTGCCAAACGGATGACCCCCACCCGAGTGCCATTTCTTGTGTGTCCACACTCGAGGAGCGCTCGATCCTTGCACGAGCACCATTTCCCGAGTGTTAGTGTTCAAGATGAGCCCAAAACACGCTTGAGGCGTACCTGAGGCGCCAATTGCCAAGTGCCAGCGCTCGAGGCACGCCCGAGCTATGTTCGAGCGCTGGGACGTGGATCCAGTGCCAAACTGGGCTCGCTTGACACGCATTTGAGCGACGCTTTCGAAACAATAATTGTTTTAACCTAATTTCAGAGCATCATTATATAAAAGTGATCTTCTTCTCCTTGTTCCTAAACCCTTGGAAAAAAGTTCTTATGGCTGCTCAGTGAAAAGCTTTCGCTTTCATACTTACATTTTGCTCCCATTTGCGAAAACTAACGCTCAGTTATTGAGCTTCAATTCTAGAGTTTTCTCCCTACGTCTATTTTATTGTTCACACCTCTTCTGACCTATTAACCCTCATAAGAGACATGGGCAACGTGGAAATTAGGATCTAGTTTTGTGCAGAGATTCGACGGCTCGTGAAGAAATATTGATAAGAAGACCGGAATGCGTCCGATTTTGTTGCCATGAGCAAATCTAATGAGTTCCTTGATAGGGGTCACAAGATAGGAGTAAGTCGGCTAAGTTAGTGCATCTGTACCATTAGGTCTATAAGTTGACTTTCTTAGTGCATTTTTTCCCGGCCACAGAAGCTTAGAAGGTTTTACTCGATAGCCATAGTTATCAAGGTTTCCTTTTGTCACCAAAATCGTGCATTGAGTATTGCTGCTTATTATACTTATATTTTATATGCTTTTGACTATTTATTTCATTTAGATATGAATATATTTTACATGTATTATATATTTTTGTTTACATTTATTCCACAAATTAAAAATGTGTTGAAATAAGTTGTGATTTGGGACTCCATAGTCCTTTTCATTTGGTATCAGAGACACCCCGATCCGCAACTCCAATCTAGATGCATACTAGCCAATCGCTTTCCGTTCCTCCCTACTTTGATGGGAGCAACTACGCTTATTAGAATATGCATATGAAAGCCTTTATTAAATCCATGGATGAATGAGTATGGACTAGCACTCAATATGGGTGGACACCACCCAAAGGTATTTCGGGGGATGAACCAAAAGTTCTATCTTTGTGGTCAAAAGAATAACATTAATTGAAATAGTAAGTTGTTATATGCCCTGAAGAGTTTAAACACATGTCAATATGCGAGCCCTCTAAAGATACATAGGACATTCTTGAAATCATACATGATCGGACAAAATTAGAAAAGAATTCAAAATTGCAAATGCTTACTACTAGATTTGAAAAAATCAGGTTAAAGGATCATAGGACATTTGATAACTTTTATGCAAAATTGAATAATATAGTAAACTCCATGTTTAATGTCCGAAAAATCCTAAGATCGCTCCCTGAACAATTTAGATCTAAAGTCACCGCAATCGAAGAGAGTAAATATCTTGACAAATTAAAAATAGAAAAACTAGTTGTGTGACGATCCGACTTTTTACTACCAATAAAGCCGTTGTCTAATCCAGAGTCCTTGCCTTAAAATAAACTATGAAAGGATAAATAGGTGGACATAAAAAAAAATTTTTTTTCTTTTAATCTTTCAAACCTGAGATGCATACTCGATATGATTCCTTTTATTTAACTCAATATACGACGGAAACATAATAACATTCATAAGTAGCGGAATAAAAATTACAAATCTCCTCATAATATCAATATAAAATAACAACGCTCTTTAAAATCTGCTCCGGCTAGCTTAGCCATTTAGCTAAACCACAAGGTTCTTACTCGTCTTCATCCTCCATAAGCTTTTCGTCATCTGAAAAGTGGCAAGAATGAGCTTACAAAGCCCAGCAGGATACTCACATG
>JAOVVI020016024.1:0-11009 GCA_028571085.2 Nepenthes alata
GGAAAGAAGGGAAAGAGGGAAATAGGGAGAGTGAAAGGGAAACCCGAGGGAGACAGAAGAGAGAGAGAGAGAGAGAGAGAGATTTAGAGTAATAATTCCTTTTTTCCCATTAAACGCATTTTAGCCTATTTATACGGGAATGGGGGTCCTGTAACGGAAAACGGGGAACCGGGGAACGGGTGTGCTGAATTTTGTAACTGTCCACGTGAAGGAGGGTAGGGACTATTCTCAAAGAAAACAAACCAAACAAACCAAGGCAAAAATGAGAAAAGGAAATAATTAAAGGTTCGTAACAGCTACTCTCTTGCTTTCTCATAGTTAGAAGCTTCTTGCCGATTCGTCTCCTGGTATGCTTTGGAATATTTTTACCCGGTATGGGTCATTGCCCAGTTTGATGGTTTGATACAATCTACCGGTATGCTTGACGACGAAAGGAATATGTGTTGGCAGCTTTGTCCTTCCTGCATGGTTTGATGGATTTTGCCAGTTTGAGTCCTTTGCTGGAGCTAGTTTGGGTACTTGTCGATGGTCCTATGTTTCTTGCTGAGTATGATGTTTTACCTGTACTTACCAAAAAAATGATGTTTTACCTGTTTGAGATCATGCGTGGGTTTCAAATTTTACCTGTTCTTTATAAAAAATAATAATAATAGTAGTTTTGCTTTTTTGTGAAGTTTGTGTGGAATTTTTCAGCCTTGTTTGCTGTTTGGAAAAAAGAGCATCTGGTTGATTGAAGGCTAATGGTTGAGTTGGCTGATTGTATCTTGGTCGATTGTTTTTTTGCTGTTATTTGATTTGGTTCCATGATATGTTCCATAGTGGTGCTCGGGGAATGCCCCAATATCTATGTTCTATCTCTAAGTCGGCAAAATATTTAGAGTTAGAATATAGTTTATTTGTAATTTTATTTATTTCAATACAATTTTACTTACTGACAAAAAAAAGAGACTAAGAAGCACGGATGACAATTTCAACCCAACTCTTGGGATTTTTACCTAACACACCACCACCACCTTCTCTGAAGATCGTCGACCATTGGGAGAGACATCAGACAATACCCCCTTACCCAAACCAACCTTTAGAACAAGGAAGCACACAAAGAATTACTTACCATGACTAGGCTCCAAGGACGCGGACAAGAAGCCTTACTTCAAAAAAAGCCTGAGCCAAACTAGGAGCTTCGACATTGTTCGGTATTGTCAAAAATAAGACGGACACGACTGATTGCTATATGTGGCATGCAAATAATAAGCCTATGAAGAGTATGAATCAGTCAAGTTGTTGTGCCTAGGCCAAAAAAAAATTTGATTGAATGATTGAACTATCAAGTAGTTAAGTAACCAAACTATTGAGTATATTAAAAATAAGGTTCCGAATGGTTAGATGCATAATTAAATTGGACAGTTAATCCTTTTAAATGGTTAAATAAATAGAATGATTATCTTAACTGGCCAGTTAGATCAGAATGTAATTAATACGTCTAATAGATATGAATTAAATTCAGAGTATATTAGACAGCAGAATTATTTAGTTCCTAGGAAAAGAAATTGCTCAAGCAATGAACAATTGTTTCTCTTTAGGAAATCATCACTAATTGGTAATAAAATTATAAATATATTCATTTTTTCTAAAAATAATAGTGAAGAATTTGAAAATCAAGTATAGAGCTCTAACCCTTTTATCATTTAAAACTCCACAATTTATGAAGCCAAGTCCTCCATCTTCCACTCTCTTGCATTCTCATTTTTTCCTTACCACTTACCCAATTTCTTTGATAAATTACTAATTTGAGTATTAAAAAATATACTGAGGAGGAAATCTCACATCCTTCGATCATTTGTTTGATGTTATGCTATGCAAGATCTAGATAAAAGGTTTGATAATCTATTTTATTTTTGGTAATTAAGTAACATGTATTAAATTTAAAAGAAAATTATAAAACTTTGTGCTAACTCCAAGTATTTTTTTGACTTGGAATTAAAACAAAGACAATGGGGTGTACCCCAAACCTCATGAATATGTCCTGATCTGAGACCAAGACCCACGACATGAAAAAATAAAAATACGACCGAAAATACATCGGATCATCATAGATCATATGCCTCCAAATAAAAGTCTCTTACTTAGTCTTCTAAAAACCATATCTGCGGCAACGGCTACGTACACAGCATACAACAACAATCGAGCTAGGTGCAGACCGGGCATCTCATTCCAGGAACGTGTGAGAGTAGGAACCGGTGTGCCCAGCAGTGCCAAATCGTCCACGTCAGCCAATCCCGGCAGCCAATCAGGGTATATCACTTCGTATACTACGCAGCCAAATAAGTTGACCGGTAAATGTGTATCCTCACTCACAATAACCAAGTCGACCAACCAATCCATTTTGCTAAGTTCCCATTCGTGTCAATAGCCCTTTTCCAGGAAATCAGGCATGGAAACAGCTGGATTTCCTTAATGCTCTTTTTGATTGCAGCAAACCGAGGGTAAGAAAACCGGCCAAAACCCACATTGCCAAAAAAACCATTTCAGCAGGAAAGAGGCTGGGCCATCAAACCGGGAGCTTGTGAGAGGAGGAGCCAGTTTGACAAAAAGAGCCGCTTGGTCCAAGTCAGTTGGTGTCCCATACAGGAATGTGGGAGAAAAACGGGCAAGAAAGTAACATGGCATACCGGCATATACAGCAGACATTCCCAAACTGGGCGAAACAGAACAGCATTTCCAAACCGGCATTTTGTTGCATATCGGGTGAAAAGCCATTCGGCCTTAAGTTGTAAATCGGGCAAAAAGAGCGCACACAGCCACGTTGAGGCATGTCAGGCAGAGTAGCAAAACATCAAATTACTACAATGGACCAAAAAGTCTAACCGGCATTTACAGCAGTAGCATACTGACAACTAAAGGCTTACGAGCCACGTTAGCATGGCCAAACCGGCCACAATACCATACCGGGCAAAACTGTAGCCTATCAGGGCGAATGAGCCACGACAACAAGGAAACCCAAACTGGGCAGAACAAAACCTGTCAACATCCACCTATCCAGGAAATACTCCATGCCAGCAAAACAAACCGGCTTTCCATACCGGCATTTTTCAGCATTTTGTTGCACGCCGGCCATTGGGGACTAACCGGTTACTGCTTGCTCAGCAATAAGCGCATCCAAAGAATGACTACCTCCCAGAAGCAAATTATTTCAGCAAAATCCAAGACGTTAGAAGGGCCAACACCTACCAACTGCAACCCTCAGTCATACAAATTATTTCAGTTGCCCTTAAAGTTCTTGGAAGCATATTTTTGCCGCCTCCGAGACATGGCTTGCTTCTAGGTTCCAACGTAAGAAGCCTAATTGTAATCCACATCCCTAACACTTCGGTCAGCCAACGGCGAAGAGAAATTAGAGGCATCAAACATATGGAGGCCGGCGACTAAGTCTTCCAGATTGCTATAAAGGTAAGTCAGGAATGCTGATTTCAATTCCAGTAGAGAAGTGAGAAACCCAAATACTACCTTCTTACCTTCAGGAGATAAGGAAGCAAGGTGTGGTTGGGATGTTTTGGTTACCACTAGCATTCTAAGGGCTTCAAATAATGCACCATGAGAGATGTTTTGATCCACCGCAACCAAGGGAAAGGATGATTTGAACTCATACATGGTCTCTTTGGTTACCGCATACCAACTTTCCATGAAAACAAGCACCATGTGCCTTTGCTCTGGAGAGAAGGAAGCAAAATATTTTCGAGAGTCTTCTGCCTCCATTAACAACCGTAGGGCATGGAACATAGGTTCATGACGGACATCCTCATCAGCCACCACCTCCTCAGACTGAGCAGACAAAATCGGGGAACTGCTAGCCATGAAAAGTTGGATGCCCGGCGCTGGTTGGATCTGCACCTCCCTATGAGCATCTTGTGCCCAGCCCTCCCGAACACCATCCAATGAACCCCTCGGGCTCACTGAAGCAGGCATAACATAGACTGAATCATCCAGGAAATACTTACTTGAAAGACGCGTGATAGAGTTGGGTGTTAGATCAAGATCAACACCAATGGCTGAGCACTCCACACACGAGGGTCGTTTTTCATGAAACCCTTCAAGCTGGACTAAATCAAACATAGGATTTTCAACGACAATCTGAGCCCTATCTGGATCCTTACCATGCTGGTTAGTTGGGGCAGCTTGAGCGATGGGGGTAGAGCCTAAAGCAGGAGTGTCTTCTATCCCAGCGCCAGTTGGCACCAGAAGAAACAACATCTAAGTTCCTAATAGCACAATGGCAGGGGGTTCGAGATTTGCTTTTATCCCTGAAATCCTCAATCTGTGGAATATCAGGAACATCAGAATGATCTACCAGGACTGGAACTTTTTGCTCAACAGCAGCTATCCCTGGAACTGAATCAGAAGCAGGCTGGCAGGAATCAATTTGCAGCGCTGACCCAAAGGCAGAGTGAAAACTACCAGTCTCATCATGAGCCGCCTGACATGCAACAGGCAATTGCTGATAGACTTTGTCAGTAGGCTAGAACGAAATGGCCAATTGGTTAACCCCTACAGACTCTCGAGAATCCCCATTAGTAGTATAATCTTGGCCTATGGCAACAATCTAGCTAGAAGGGGCATCAACAGCCTGCCTAGGGGACAAAGATTTATCCTCAGCAGCTTGTAAATTCTAGGAAATGGGAGCTACAGCACCAATCGAAGCTTTATCCGGAACCAATATCTTAGGAGTAGCAACCTGCTTATACTTACCCAAATTGGCATTGCGGCCCTTCACCCGATGCGTTGGCTTCCAATGGTAAGCAACCTTACCTCTATCTCAACAGTAGAGGTCAAAACATCAGCACTTGTTTTTAATTTGATTTTTGTAGGGAGAGAGTCACCTTTGCCCACTTCAACACAAACCCAGGCAAAATTAAGTCGTTCCATTCTAGCTGTGCTCGGATCCAGTTGAAGAGGTTTATCAACTCCACTTGTAATCCAACTAAGGCTAAAGGGGTCCAAAATACAGTCGAGACCTTGGACAAGGTGATCCAAATTAGGAATGATTGGAAAGAATCCTTTGCCAACACCATACCGAGCGCCCATCTTTTTAGGAAGATGGATTTCCTTCCAAAGGCCCGGGGACCATATGCCAAACAACGATTCAATTGATCTTCAGTATCAAACCGAAAGAAAAAGAAACCGTTGTCGTTCCCAACTACATGTCGTAGATCAAATATGGCCAAGATTTTACGAGCAATGGCGTTAACTACCTGAAAATGAAGAGAACTATCGACGAAGTAGCCCACCAACGTTGCTCCCCATACTTCCTGGCCATGCTGAAGAACATCAGCAGGGGGAGAAATGAAGACAACTTCCCCTTCAATAGATTGGGGAGGGAAATATTTCAGAGGACTCTGACAAGAACCAATGGTTACAACAACATTAGTCCATGAGGATTTCGGGAAGGGAGGAGGGTCACCTGAGGGATTTGCCCTAGAAGCAGGAGGTAGGGTAGCTCGGGTAGAGTCGAGAGGAGCCACAATAAGAGCAGGAGCATCACCATCCGATCAAGCCTCTGCCTCCAAAACATCCAAGGCACCATTCACCAACAAGTGACTCTGGCGTCGTTCCATCGGCTTCATATGCTCCAAGAAGGACGCATCTGGAGCAAGGGAGGGAGACAATGCATCCCTCTACAGGGGAGGGAAAGGGTGAGAGGGTTGGAAGAGAAGATGAGAATGAACGTGGGGTAGAGGCGAATGGGGGCTAGACGGTGCCCACATTGAACCGGCCATAGCCGGCACCAACAGGGAAACCAAAGAAGCAGACTACGCAGATTTCGATTCGAAATCCTAGCAAGGTCGACTACCAAATTTGAATAGCCGGCGACCCTGGGAGGCCGGCCACACCGGCGGCAGCGCCGGGCAAAACCCTAGCTAGACCAGGTTTGAAATTTGAAAGATAGAGAGAAGAGAGAGCTTCTCTCTCAAGCTACCTTCGCCCCCTGGTCACTGCCTTTATAAATAACTGCAAGGTAGTAATTAATTATGCCCACAAACCAATCACCGAAACATATATTATATTAGGTCTTCAACTAGAGAGTAACAAAGCAAGTGGAGCCATATTTAGTATATATGCATGGAGCTAACATTACAAGCTAAGCGAATGCATTCGGCAACAGAAAATGAGAAGCTGACAGCTAACAAAGATGCCTGCCGCTTTATCATTTATTACCTCCATTTGTGATAGTAGCCGGCACCACAGCAGGATGGTGCCTCCTTGGCAGAATGTATAAATTTCCAAGCCAATTTCTCTGATGCAACTGCAGAACCAGCTTAGTGGTGTTTACGAGGCAACACCAACTGTTAGATGACTCGTGATTGAGCTCACACCTTTTGTATTCTTCCTCACCATCTCACTGCCTTTCCTTCCAATTCCAACCCTTTGCCTTGCCTCAGATTTTTGAGCTTTTGTGGTCTTTCCACCACCACCAACCAGATGATATTGCAAACCGGTTACCTTCTCTCGCTCATTCTTCCCTATGACCCAAGTTTTCAAACCCACTTTGGGAACATGGTTTCCACTGGTTGATCGAGCTGCAGAGATTACATGGGATATGGATGTTTCAGGCATATCATAATCTTGTCCTCTAAAAGCTCGTGGTAACTCCGCTATTTTTGTGGATTTGCAGGTAGAAATAGCTTTCTTGCTGTCCACCTTTGAGAAAGCTGCTGTCCCACTCATAGTTAAGCGTGACAAGTTATTTTGAACCTTGATTGATTTACCGCTGTTTGGCATTGCCTAAATCACATAGACCGACATCAGGGATAGTAGTACCATTGTGATTTGAGGTCATCTTTCATTGCAAGATGAAGACAAGGTTTGGAAGATAAAGACAGGTATTACCAGGAGAAAAGGGGAAGGAAGTTACAACCACAAGTGTGTGTTCACGAAACATATGGTGCAAGTCACCAAAAAAACCATATGCTTTAAGACAGACTACATCAATGAATATTCCTCTCTTTTTTCCTAACCCTATACTGGATTCCCCTTCCATTCTATGACAAACCAACTTCAGCTGTCCACGGTGAAGCAATCAAGTAATTATCCAATAAGAACTTCCAATTAAGGAGAACATTTGTCAACTTTTGAAACTACGATTCACTGCAGAAATAGCTTTCTACTAAAATCCAGATATGTCAAAGCAGAATATCAAGAACGTGGAAAATATAAGGTAATGTGTTCTTTGGGAGACGACTGATAAAATGGTTCTGAATTAAGATCCCAGCAGCAAAAGACAGCATTATGGAGAATGGATACTAGAAGCTTATGATTATGAAGGACATATATACTTCACTGCATACCTTATGCCTGTTTGACACTCGTGGCACAACTTCATGGTAGAAAGAAGGCAAGGGTTTTGCTTTAAAATTGAGGCTTCTCCGAAATTGTCTTATCTGCACTGCACTATTTTCCTGCAAAAGCAATTATTGATTAACAGGGTATTAATCCTACACCTAATTCCAATGTAAAGATACAATTTCTTTCAAATTTATTATGATTTTACAACTCCCTAAAGCTCATTCTTGTCCAAGAAAAAAATCCCTCCTTGATTTATATTAATTTTGCAGTAACTTGAGGTGAATGATGAAAAATGGTTGGTAACATTTCATCATCAGGAGCATGTTTAGACCCAAAAAAGCATAAAATCTTTTTTTTTTTTTTTTTGAAATTTGATATGTTAAGCTCATGGTGCTGAAGGAAACATCATAAATCTGTACTTACTGACAATAGAAGATGCTAGTGCATGCATTTTCTCTTTAAACTTTAAAGGGGAAAACATAAAAGTTCACACAATTCCATGCCACGAACAATGCTAATAACAAATCATAAGTAATCATGCTTGCTTACCTCTCTCCCTTTTTCCGCTATTTCACCAGTTCTGTAATTGGAAGTCATGGCATTCAGCTTATTTTCTTTCTTGGATGAAGTCACAATATGCTTGGTCCTAGAAAAAAATGCATGCATCAGGATCTATGTGCTATAATCAAAGAGATTTTGATTGTATCAACCAAGTGTTCTCATTTTTAAGAACTTGTTCGATGATTGATGCATTCTAAATTCTGTCCTCCCTGGTGTAGAAATGGGGAGTTCAACTGACTTCTTTGCCTTAAGTTCTTTCTCACTGCTACAACATAAATGAGACACATTATCATCGTTCAACTGATGTCCACTTAGAGTATTTCTTTAGCAAGGAAAAAGGTTTACCTTTTGTCTTGATCAAGACATTTTGGCTTTGAACCTTCAGGACTCTGGAAAAGAAAAGGGTGGGGAAGAGAGAGAGAACCATCAACAACCAAACAAGATGAATAGTGTATAACTAAACACTCTCATGCTCTTAATTTCAGTACCATTATCATCCCCAACAATTATTTACAGATGGGAACATGATGCCTATACGCTTTCCCCTTCTAGCAGGGGTCATTTGTTAGATCATGGACTAAATGCTTCCTCACCAGTCACCACCTCATTCTGAAGCTGTTTTAAGCCCATCTGTACCTTCAGTAATTGCTCTGGCCTCAATAACTATCCACATAGTTCGATAATAGAAGCACTGTTTATAATTTATTTGGGTATCTTTTGTTTTTTGAATCAAAATGTACATGGGGAACGGACGTCAAAGAAACATATATTGATAGAGAATAATTTTCATTGACTGATTTTTTTACATGGCATGAGGGATATATTTATACACACTACAACTAAGCTATTTTTTAGCACTCATTATTTTTTATTATACATTAAATTAGGGTATATTAAATTAGGGAGTAGTAATTAGGGAATATCTTCTAGGGAATCATGTTATACTCTCCTAATTATTTATTCCTGTAATTAGGGGATTATGTCTGACAACTCACACCAACAGTCCCCCTCAAGTTGGTGCATAAAGATCTTGCATATCCAAATTGTCAAGTGAGTTGTAAAAATTTTTGCTTTATACAGTCTTTGTAAGAATGTCGGGCAACTAATCTTCTGATTTAACAAAAGGAAATTGAACTATCTTGGTTTTAAGATTTTGTTTGATGAAATATCAATCTACTTACATGCTTTGTTCAATCATGTTGGATTGGGTTGTGTGAGATATCAATTGCAGCTTTGTTATCACAGAATAAGTCCATCTCACAACTTAGGGCAAAGCCAATTTCTGTTAATAGTCATTTAAGACAGAGAAGCTCACAAAAACCTTTAACCACCTCACCAAACTCAGCTTCTACACTTGATCAAGCTACTATCTTTTGCTTCTTACTTTTTCCATGTAACAAGATTTCCCTGACAAATATGAAGTACCCTGTGGTGGAATTTCCATCTGAAATATTTCCTACCCAATCTATATCGGTATAGCTTTCAAATCTTAAATGATTATTTTTTGAAAATATAAGTCCTTTCCCCGAAGAGGACTTAAAGTATTGAAGAATTCGAATAATAGAATTCATATAGTCTTTATTTGGAAAATGCATAAATTGACTTACTATACTCATAGCATAATCAATATCAGGTTAGTATGTGAAAGATAAATAAGCTTTCCAACTAATATCTGATATCTCCCTTAGTTCTTGGCACCTAGTCTGGATATTTTCCACGTTTGTGATTTTGAATTATCGGTGTATTTGCAAGCTTGCATTCTAATAAACCCGTTTCTGTCAATAAGTCTGGGATGTATCTTTGTTGGGAGAGAACTATATCTTATTTAGATTAAATAACTTCAATACCCAAAAAATATTAACCTCCCAAATTTTTCATTTCGAATTTGGTCGCTAATTGTTCTTGAAGTCTAGATATTTCTTTTGGATCATTTCTTGTAATAATCATGTCATTTATATAAATTATCAAAGTGATTACTTTGCCTAATTGATGTTTAGGAATAATGTATGGTCTAAATTGCTTTGTCGAAAGCCATACTTCTTCATTGCCTTGCTAAATCACCCAAACCAGGCTAGAGGGGATTGCTCTAGTCGTACAGGGTTTGATGAAGCTTACACATAATTTTTGTTCCTAAAGTCGTTGTATAGCTTGGCGGAACATCCATGTGGATTTCCTCTTTAAGATCACCATAAAGCAAGGTGTTTTTTATATCAAATGATGTAGTGGCCAGTCAAGATTGGTTGCAAGACATAATAAAATCATTACCATATTCAACTTGACAACTGGTGAAAATGTTTCTTGATAGTCTACTCTATATGTTTGTTTGTAACCCTTTGTTACCAATCTTGCTTTATATCTTTCAATTGATCCATCAGCTTTGTATTTAATGGAGAACACCCATCGACATCCCGCTATTTTCTTCCCTTTAGGTAAAGGAACAAGAGTCCTGGTTTCATTCTTTAACAATGCATCAATTTCTTCTTTTTATGGCTTGAACCCACATAGGGTCTACCAGAGCTTCCTCAATACTTGAGGGAATACTGTGAGAAGAAATCTTGTACACAAAGGTTTTGAGTGGTGTAGCAAGTATTTTGTGGATACGTAGTTAGCAATCGGATATTTTGACCGTTTGTCTTCGAAACCTGGAGAGTATCAATGTGATGGCTTGCCACGATTAAGCCAGAAAGGTAACTAACAGCCAATAGCAGGAGTATTCATATTGTTAAAATTACAATGGTTGATAGGGGAGCGTACCTCCAGAATATTCTCAGGAGATGGATCATTGGGTATTGAGCCAAGAGGGGGTGATATGTGACCGGGCTCTATAGGCGACACATTATTGCTCAGAAAAGGGACTGCTTGTGCTATTTTTGTAGGTGCAGTCACCAACCTCGCTAGCTACATATCTGTATGGACAGTCTCTGGCACCATGTGTAGTTCCTCATTGAACCTTAGCCAGTCAAAATCTAACCAACTCAGCTCTTCACCTCATAGCTCCCCTAAAGAGATGAATGGGATTCCAGTGTATGAAAAAAGGTGTCGGATTCAAGGAAGGTGACATCTATAGTTATAAAGGTG
Source organism: Nepenthes alata (assembly GCA_028571085.2). NCBI lineage: Eukaryota > Viridiplantae > Streptophyta > Magnoliopsida > Caryophyllales > Nepenthaceae > Nepenthes > Nepenthes alata. The sequence goes on from JAOVVI020016024.1 coordinate 10,978, forward strand.
CATTTGGTGGCGGGATCATAGCAGCAGTATCC
>JAOVVI020016025.1:493-11007 GCA_028571085.2 Nepenthes alata
AACAGTAATAAATATAAATAATAATAAATATTATTAATTATAGTAAGTGATAATAAAATAATAATAAAAAGATATATAATAATAATAATAATAATAATAATAATAATAATAATTAGGAAAGAATCAGCCCAAGGAAAGAAAAGAAAAAGGAAAAAGAGAAGAAAAGAAAGAAAAGGAAAGAAGAAAAAAAGAAAGAAAAGAAAGAAGAAAGGAAGAAGAGAAGAGGAAGGAAGAGAGACGAGAGAAGAGTGGCGCAGCAAGGAGGAAGGAAATCGAGCATCAAATAAAAACTCGGTAAAACCCTAATCAATTCCTTCATTATTTGAGGACATTGGTGTTAAGAAGGGGGGAATAAGGAGCCGCCGTCTGGAGTCATACTTGTCGTTGCCGTCAATGATCGAAGCCAAAGCCACCATCACCAATCCGAACCTACCGCTTCTGTCAAGCCCGTCGCCGCTATTTATGTAGGCCGCCGTTGACATTGCTGCTGAGCCAAAGCCGAGGCCACCATCGCAAACCCTAGACGTCGCTCCAGGCAAGTGAATCCCATTTACTGTCATTTCTACTCAATTTACAAATGAACCCTCTACTATCATTCTACTCAAATTTGGAACTTATTCCTCATAAATCCTTTCTTTTTCGTTGGTATTGTTGGTTGTGTGCTACTTGGATTCAAAGTTTGATTCGAATCTGTCTCTCTCTCTCTCCCTCTAATTTCACCATTTATGATGTGTAAATTAGATGGTGTGTGTTTGTTGAGAAATTGATGAGGGAGCATATGTTAACCTATTTGTGACCGGTTCAACAATTGAGTGAGAAAACAGAGGCTTCGTGCTCTGTTTTCGGTCTAGATGTGGTGGGTGAAGGGTTGATAATATTTGGGTATTTGTCGTGCTCTATGTGAGTGAACAACTGAAATTTTGTGTATGTGTGTGTCGTGTTCTGTGTTCGTGCATTGAGGCAGCAGAGCTGCTGTGTGTGTGGGTGGAATGGAGAAGCAAAAACTGTTGCTGTGTGTGCGTATTGGTGTGTGTGAGGCATTGTATGTGTGTATTGGTGTGAGGGAAACAACAGTTGAAGCTGCTGAGTGCGTGTGTGCGTGCGAAGCTCTGCGTGAACTGTGTGTGTGTGGAGTGCAGCAGAAGCAGCTGCGTGAAGTCCGTGTGAGCTTGCGGTCTTGTGAGTGTGTGTGTGGGTGAAGGGCAGCAGAAGCTGCTGTGTAAGTTGTTGGTCGTGGGCTGGGCGTTCGGTTGAGGGCAGCAGAAGTTGGGCCGTGGGCTGGGCATTCGGTTGAGGGCAGCAAAAGTTGGGCCGTGGGCTTCGCTGTTTGATGTTGGTGTGTGTGGAGTGGTTGGTAGTAGGTGAGGGTGTATATGTGTGTGTATATGTGTATGGATATATGTATGTATGTATGTATGCATATATATGGAGGTATATGTATGTATAAATATACATAGTAATGTAATTGGATATAAATATATATATATATATGTATGTATGTATGTATATGTATGCTAAAAATGTGTGGTTATATATGTATGTGTGCTAAAATGTGTGGTTATATGTGTATGTGTGAGAATGGAGATGGTAAAGTGCATAGAGGATATTTACAGTTATATATGTTGTATGTATAAAGGTATATTGGCCTGTGTTCGGTGTGATATTGATTGTATGAAGAAATAAATATTGTCAATTAATTGTTAGAACCTTGTAAAATTAATTGGGGATAGAAATTTGAAATAAAAATATTACTGGCTTAGTCGTAGGCATCGCTCCGAAATAAAAATAGTGAAGTAGTTGAGCTGATCATATCTTGATCCATGTATTCCCTTTGGATGTCCTGAGATATTTTCCTTTGTGTTAGATTTACTGATGTGACTACGGTCTAATCAGCACCGAACGCCGTTTTGTTATTGATGTTGCAAATCGTTCTTTGCGTTATACTCGGTGTGTATGTGTATTTGTTAGCTTTTAGCTTCTTTCGGTCAAGGTTGAGGAGAGTGTGAAAATATTAAAGTATCTTGTCGAATGGGAGGCTTTGGTACTTTAATGTGGTCTACGCTTATTCGATACTGATTTTCGTCGCCTGGTGGGTTGTGGTACGTTGCCTAGTTTGGCGGGATGCTTATGGCCATATGAATATCGTAGATCATGATATCAAGGATATCATGGCGGGAGATGCTGGGTTTGACGTGTGAGGTATCTTCTGTACCTAGTATAGTCAGAAGATGAGCATGATGAGCATGCTCGGGAGACGTCTGTACTTTGTTTGGCAGAGTCTCTGTGGACCATGGATTTTTGTCGGAGGTCAAACTTTTGAGCATCGGCAGCCCATGCAAGTACCTAGCTATTAGGGGATATACGCAGCCTTTGGTTCATAACGGCGGAATAAGATTAAGGAGTTTTCTTGTCATATTCTTTGATTATGAGTACCTCATTAGTTGTGGATTGTATCCTTGTGTGAATCCTGTGATATTCAGATTCAGTGAAATTCATGTTGATTGTCATCGTAATCATACTGGTCGTTCTAACTGACATATGGACAGGGGAAATCCCAAATCATCATTGATATCGGATTCTAGGGGATTGCCATTATTTATTGGCACTCTTGTTATTTTTGGATGTGCGGGTCTTGTGGGACCTATTTGCCTAGAGTCATATTTACGACGTGTTATAATCTGTCTCGGATATGGTAGTTTTCAGAGTATGTTGAGACCTTTGTAGTGTGATATCTGAGATTATTATTGTTATTAGTATTATTATTATTATCACTTGCTGGGCTTTGGCTCACCATTGTATTTTATTGGCTCCAAATTAGACAGGTTGACATCCAGATCAAGAAAATCATGTCACTTTTGGGTAGTCACCAGATAGAGGTAATATCAGAGTTCGAGGCTCTCCGAATGGGGATTTAAGATTTTTGATTTAGTTATTGTTCGACTTGTGTTAGATTTTTATTTTGAGAATTGATATTTTGGGACATCGATGTCGTTTATTGAAGTTATTATTATTGCTAATATGGATATTTAATTTATGATACATTTATGAGGATCATTGATGAAATTTTGATGATGTTGAGTTAATTAATGATGTGTAATTTTTAAAATTGGGGATGATTCGAGAATTTCACCGTGACGGTTCGGGTCAGGTTTGAGGCTCCGAGCTAGGGTCGTCACAGCTGTACTACAAAAGCCTAATATGTCTAGAAGATTAATAAAGTGAGTTATAGAGTTGGGTGAGTTTCACATTGAGTTTAGACCAAGGCCATCAATTATGGGTCAGGCCTTGACAGCTTCATTATTGAAACCACGACCCTAATTTTGGGCACTTCTGTTGGTAATGAAGACATCTACGATAAAGATAACCTGCCAAGTTGAACTTTGCATATTGATGGATCATCAACGTAGTCCGGCAGTGGGGCCGGAGTGATTATGAGGACTCCTAATGGGAAAGAAATCAGCTATTCTTTGAGGCTTAGATTTCTGGCCACTGACAATGTGGTTGAGTATGAAGCCTTGTTAGTTGAACTCACGCTGGCTAGAGAGTGTTTAGCAAAACACGTAATCGTGTATAACAACTCCAAACTGATTGTTAACCAAGTTCAAAGATGCTTTGAGGTAACCAGCCCTTTGCTAAAGAACTACCTTGCAAAAGTGAAAAACATGGTGAAAAGCTTTGACAAAATAGAGATAGTTCATGTCATGCAAGCGGACAATTGAAAGGCATACCTGCTTGCAAAGGCTGCAGCCACTGAAAATCCTAAACAATATTCGAGATGCCCACGGGAGGTTCTGCGGACTCCAAGTCTTGAGGAACCAGAGCAAGAAGTTCTTCAAGTCATCGATCAGAAAAATAGGATATTGCCATATTGATGATATCTAACTAATGGAGTGCTACCGGAGAGTCCAAAAGATGCTAAACGTGTGAAAAGGACTGCAGGTTGGTATGCTATCATGGACGAAAATATGTACCGCCTAGTATACTTAACCCCTTACCTCAGGTGCCTCACTCTAAAAGAGGCAGATTATGTCATGAGTGAAGTTCATCTTGGCATATGTGGATCTCACAAATGAGGTAAAAATTTAGCCTTCAAAGTTATGAGACAAAGATATTACTGGCCGACAATGAAAAAATATGCAATGGATTTCGTTAAAAGGTGCAAAAATTGTCAACTACACAGGAATATACTTCACCAACTACCAATTGAGTTGAGGACCTCATTGCCCTTTGCACAGTGGGAACTTGATATCCTTGGCCCATTTCCAATCGTATCCAATCAAAGAAAATTCGTAACTATGGGCATTGATTATTTCACCAAGTGAGTGGAGGCTACTCCTTTAGCAAAAATTATTGAGCATAATGTCATGGAGTTTGTGCGACAAAGTATAGTCTAGTGGTTTGGGATCCCAGAGTTTATAATAACCGACAACGGGACTCAATTTATGGGAAAGTGTTTTACCAAATACTGCACAAGCTTAGCTATTAAGCTGGTCCATACTTCAGTGGCTTACCCTTAAGTTAATGGACAAGTGGAAGTTACTAACAGAACTCTCTTGCATGGGTTGAAGACAAAAATGGAGGACGCTGGGGGCTTCTAGGTGGACGAATTGCCTTCCATATTGTGGTCTTATCGTACTACACCCAAGGAACCAACTTGGGAAACTCCTTTCAGTCTATGCTTTGGAGCGGAGGTAGTGATCCCCGTGGTGATTGGGCTACCCAGTCTCAGAGCTGAGAATTTTGATCCCATAAGCAATGTGCAAAAACTCGTGCAGCATCTTGACCTGCTCCACGAAGTTCGAGAGTGTGCTAGTGGCGGATCAGGAAGGTTTTCATGGTACATTATCCGTTTCTATCAAGATGCTGTATTCCTACTTGGAGTGCAGGTATGATTTTCATGCCTGGAGTGGATGGCCTTCTTGAAATTCCCGGTATGGATTGGCTAAGGCCGGTATGGATTCTACCAGGTTGGATTAGAAATGGTGCTTTGTGGGCGGTTTTGTGCGATTTTCCCATTATCGAGTTATTCAAAAAAATAATTTCTGGAATGTTTTTACATCATTTCATCAGCCAGAATGATATTCATTCTGGTTTGCAAATGTCCAATATGGAACATTTATATGGATCTTCCTGGTGTAGCTGTCTCCTTTTGGTTTTTTCGGTATGGATGGCTTTTGGGAATCCTCGGTCAACTCATTGACTGGCCAAGGAATTATATGGCGTATGGCCAGCCCGGTTGCAAATGGAGGAGCGTGATGCATGAGGTCACTATCATCGCCAATTTGTATAGCTTGTGTATCTTCATTTTAGATGGTTCGGTTAAAGGCAAATGGCGGACGTATCTCTGATTGTTTCCTTCGATTTTTTCTTTGGCTTCAAAGTATGTTCTATGGTGCTATGGGAATGCCCTAGCGTCTTTATTCTAACTCTAAATTGACAAAATATTTGGAGATAGAATATTAGTTTTTGTAATCTTTTATTTTTATTTTAATACAATTTATTTACTTACCAAAAAAAGAAGTTTAGGAAACAGCCAAGGTGCATATGGATGCATATCAATAACGGGCCACACGGTATTATAATAAAAGGGTGAAGGTTCAAAAGTTTGACATCGGAGACTTGGTCCTACGCAGCATAGAGGCCATCGGAAAAATTATCAATAGAAATAAGTTGTCCCCAAATTGAGAGGGACCATTCATCGTGTCAGCCATCCTTCGAGATGGTACATACAAATCGCGCAGCCAGAACAGTAAATTAATACCAAGAACATGCAATGCGGTTCATTTAAAGAAATTTTATCAATAGTTTCATTCAAGGTGCAGGTAGGTAATGTAGGTAATGCATGCACCTTCGTGTGCCTGTATCATGTTTTATCTTTAATGGAATCATTTCCCTTTTTGTTTATTCCTTTTTACAATTGTTTTATTTGAATATATATGTGTGCTAATGTAACAATGCATCTAACTAAATCGGCCTAGATTGCCCCGAAGTCAAATGAGTTTTTCACCTCATTTGTTCCATGACCCATAAGCGGTCAAAAGAACCTCGATCCAGTTATCGAGCAATCCACAAGAGATCGAAAATTCAAATTGCGGATCCATTCCAACCGACTAAGCACGGTCGAACAATTAAACCTTGAGGCCTGTTTAGCATGCATGCTTCGATTTCCTTCTTCAGGGATGAGCGCCTTCAATCAACCATGGCCTGTGAATTAGGATTAAAATTATTAACGATCCTGATTTCGCTAAAACCCGGCACTAATAAAGCATCTAGACAGAGTTCTTAGCCGGCAAATGATTAGTTATAGAATAAAATAGACAACGAAGAACGTATATATTAATAAGCCAACGTATTCTATACAATGTCAAGATTAAACAACCAATAAAATAAGCTATCCTTGCGAACTCCCTGTATGGCGAGAACTTGGCTCTTTGGAGTTAGAGAAATTCCGCAAGTCAAACGAGCGACGTGCACTTCTATTTCTCTCTTCAAAAAAGCTGACCAGAAATTACAGATCGACCAGTAATGCGATTTGCTAGCAAAGCTTAACACAATCCAGAAACGGGTGTTCATCACAGGTCCAACTTCCACTGGCTTGAAGCTCGCCCTTAGCTCAGAGTGTAAGCGGGGCATTTTCACTTTGGAGCTCTGCATTTTGTTGGTTGGCCAGCTCTAGTGCATCCTTGGCACCCTGCAACTCAGCTTGAAGATTGAAAATTTGGTCTCGGCATTGTTGTAGGGAACTTCGATCAACTTGGTTTTGCCACAAATGGTTGATCTCATCTTGGAGTTAACGAATCCAAAGTTTCCTTTGTTGAAAGCATATCTTCAAGGTATGGAACTGTGACGGAATGGATCTTAATCCTTATAGGACCCTCCATCAAATAGATATAGAAACTTAAATCATTTAAATCATGTAGAGATTTGAGCAGAGTTTCCTCTGTATCTAGACCGAATACAAATATATAATCTATATATATAATAACCTGAATAAGCACACAACTAATCAAGTACCATAATTTCCCTATAACACACACTCACAGGATCTCAAAGGCTATATCCATGGCTTATATCCACAATCCTAACTACTATACCAGAATTTATATGAGAGATACTATTTATGACCTGTATAAAATCAGAAAACATATAGCGAAAGCAACTATATTCAAGACATAATCTGCAAAAGCATAAATATGGTTCTAACTGTTTACAGAATATGCTACAATTATTTATACATAATTTTCTTTATAAAAATCTATGGAACATGTAGAACTATCATATTTTTTAAAATTTTCTAGAAGATTTTGAGGATCCAAATCTTCTTTGCTAGCTCTAGCTATGCCTAATCATCCGGTATTGTCTCTATAGCCTTATCTGGAAGGGAAAATAAAATAATGACCCAAAATTAAGTAAGATACCAAAATATGCAGAACATAATGCTTTCATGTAGAACATAAGTGCATATATAACAAATATAATAGCATATAAAGTATAAATGCATTAAGGTAGTGATTATGAAAATATTAGCAGAATATAAATGCAGAAAGTCTTAGAAATTGTCAAAGAACAGGAACATATACGAAAAGCATGAGAAAAGTATAATTCAATATGAACAGGTCTCGGTAATCAATATTTATACTTTTATGTAAAATATATATTCATTAGAGTAGAAAATTACGATAACATCATGAAAACAGAAGCATTCATGGAATAAAGATAAAGCATAATGCTAATTAAACATACGTCAAAAATCATGATTCAATATAATCATGCTTCGATAATCATAAATCAGTAAAACATGCTTCAAAAATTAAAAAACAGTATCAATTCTATAAATTCTAGAAAATCCCTTTTTACTATCAGGAGGACCAAACTTGCAGACCCTACTAGCCAAGAAAGCGAGTAATCGATGATAGATTATGTTCACTCCACACAATCCAATGCCAATAATAAATATCCTTTCTCGTGGGATTATCCCTTCTCATGGGATTATATACTGATACATCCCAAAGGTCGATAAATTATGTACTAATACATCTTGAAAGACGGTGGATCATCTAAATTCTACCCTCTAAAATTAATGCCCTGAGGAAGGGCGGACCACATATAACTTTATGGTTAGAGTTATCCTCGATTACCACTATAACGTTCTAAGGTATGGCAAAAAATCTTACCTGACTGTATATTAGTCCTAGGTCCTAATTAACTGTGAGATCCTAATCCTGATCCTGAAAACATGATAATTCCTAATTATTAAATTGATATAAATGTGTTTGAGGTAAATTGAATAAGAAAAAATGTGGTGCTCGAGCGCAGGCATGAAATTATATGGGGCGTCTACTTGGCATTCGAGCTGTGCTCGAGTGCCAATCACGGGCCCCTCACGTGCTTTCTTTCCCTTCATTTTTATAAGGGATTGGGGCTCATTTTTGCAGGAGCTTGACAGCAAAACGGGAAGGAGAGAAGAGATGAAGGAAAGGGAAGAGAAAGGAAAGGGGAAATCAATCCGATCCGATTCAATCCACGTAAAAATAATTATAGACCGACCTCAGGTAAGTATACCTCGAAAGCTATTTTCTATTTTTACTTCTTTTCTGTATCTCAAAAATTATATTTATGCTCTAAAAGCATGTTTCACTATGTTCTGTATAAATAAAACCTATTTCTATAAATTGTTCAGACATATTTCATGTTTACATATATATACTACAATATCTGGCTTTGATTTCATGAAAATGCATGTGTTCGTGTCCGTTTATCGTCCGATAGTTTTAGCTAAACCCTAGGTATGAAAATGAAGGGTTTTAATGATTTTTATCCATAATTTTTATTATATAACAGTTAATCTATACTGAGATAAAGCTCCTAGTGTAATCTATTTCTGAAAATTTTACATGGACTTATACTGATAAATCACTGTGGACTTCTGAAGCAAAACTGAAAGGTTTTAGATCGTTATGTATATTTTAAAATAAATTTGAAGGCTTTCAAACTGTTTCTGTATATTCTGAAGCAAAATTGAAGGGTTCTAAATTGTTACCGTATATTCTGAAACTGACTGAATAGTTATTGTGAAACTTCGACTGATTTCTGAAACTGAAAAAGATTTTTAGTTATAAAATAAGAATAAAATATATTTCTGACACTATTAATTAGGACCTGTCACTGATATACAGTCAGGTTAGGTTCTCCAACATGCCTTAGAATATTATGGTCGTAATCGAGGATAACTCCGTTTATGAAATTACACGTGGTTCGTCCTTCCTAAGGGTGTTAGTTTTAGAGGGTAGAATTTTGATGATCTACCGACCTTCAAGAGGTATTTGCATATAATTCACCATCCTTCGGGAGATATTTATATATAGATCCCGTGAGAAGGGATCTCCTGTTCCGTCATCAGCCTTTGATTGTGTGGATTGAATATAATCTATCCACGATTATTCACTCCCTCTACTAGTAGGGTCTAGTGGTTGGGTCCTTTATTGATAAAAAAAATTTTCATGTTTTATAAAATTGAGACCGATTTCTACTTTCTAAAGCATGTCCTATCAATTTAGTATTAACGAAGTATGATTACGCTGACTTCTGCTTTTTGAAACTTGAGTGTTTTTATTTTCTGACAGTTTTGTAATCTCCTGAATCATGTGCTGCTACATTTTCTATAAATCACTATTTTATAGCATTTATATTTCAACATGCATCTGTATCTATTTTACTACATTCTATTCTGCATAAATGTTTTACTGCATGTCTGCAAGTACCATATTGGGCCTCGACTCATTGTTTTACTTTTTTTCCCCATCTAGATGAGACTATAGAGTTAGTGCCGGAAAGGAGTGATCTAAAAATTAGCATGAAGACCTTGGAGATGAGAAGTATTTTGAAGTTATCTTGGAGAAACAGTTGGATGTGAAGACCTAATTTTGATATATGGTTTGTATATGGATCTTATGCTTATGGATTCTTGCATATAGAATGTATGTGATGTATGTGATGAAATAGGGAATTGTGCTTTCGTAGGTTTATAGTTTTTCTTTCGCTATGTACTTTCAGGTTTCTGTACAGGTCCTAATTGGCATCTCTTATCTGAATTCTAATATAATAGATAGGATTGTTAAATTAATACCACGGATGGCATCTGTGTTCCTATGAACACATTGTAGAAAAATTATGGTATAAATGGATAATTGTGTGCATGTACTGGTTTGTTATACTGGCTTTTGTACAGGTTTATGTTTCTATTTAGCTCAATTTAAAAAAAAAAACTCTGTCCGTTTTTTTCTAAAATCTTGAGTGAGATTTAGGCTCCTATTCCTATTCTAAATGATGGTATTAACTGAGAACAAAACAAATCCGTCCCGTCACTTTAACAACATCAGAAAACTTATAATCTATCGTTCTTCAAAAAATCAGTTAGAATCTCACGGTTAACTCTTCAATAAGCTTCAGAAATTCTCAGTAATTTATCAGTATAATTTCATGTAAATTGTTTTGATATAAATGTGACGGGCTGA
>JAOVVI020016026.1:0-11007 GCA_028571085.2 Nepenthes alata
TGCAATGTTTTGACCCAGTAAAAATTTAGATATTTTTTATATATTTAGTTATCATTTTTCGAACCAAGGCCCTGACAAGAACTTTAGCCTTTGGCATCAAAATCATAAATATCTTCTTGGATCTCTCTATATTTACGATATTTATATGACAAGAACTTGTAGTATATTTGGGTCTTCTGGTAAAGTGCAGTTTAAGTGGAATAATTTGATGATTCCACAGCTCTATGGAAATGCTTTATTGTGATATCTAGACATTGTTTGGAAGAGACCAACCAATTATAATGGCCTTAAGGATCTGTCTAGAGGGAAGCGACGAAACTTGCACCGAAAAGTTAAATTCTCTAGTTGAGTGAAATGAGATTCTAAATATAGGACCAAGATGTGATAATGGAATTGCCATTCATGTTGAGTGATTGGATGAGGCCAAGCCTCAGGGGAGCATGCACATGGTTGGATGTTATCCTAACATCGTTGATGCCGCAAAAGTGAGTTGGGTGATGTGTCATCAAGGACGATCATGAATATAGGATGTTGTCAAAAACGTGCTTCTGCATGTAGATCTAAATTTAGTTGTCCCTAGTGATATTGTTATTGTCGCAAGTAGGGTGGATAAGTCTAGGTTTCTAAAGGGCATAATGACCTAAAGGGTGGGATGCTGTCAAGGAAAAGCAGTTCAAGTTGTTATGAGGATTCTTGGATATATCTCGAAGGAGACATCAAGACTAAAGGCCGTTAACAAATCCCTCAGATAAAGTTACAACCTTTTCAAAAAAACAGCCACTCGAAACAAGTGAAGTTAATTTTGAGAAAGTGAGTAGTCAATATTGTATTTCAAATTCCTAACCTTTAAGAGATGTAGATAGGGCTTAGAGATGCTTTATAGTATTTGCAAAGTAGAGTCTTAAATATTATCAATACTGCATTATTGATGTACGATTAGACATATTGATATTATAGAGAATTTGCGAGGGCTTGTGAGAATATTTAAAACCATCACAAAAACGATATATTCTAATCATAGTAGAAAAATAGCCTCTATCAAGGCTGAGAGTACTGTTAGACAAATCAATGGGCAAGGCACATCGATGAGATATTTGAAGGATGTGATGGTCTACAAATTGAAGAGTCGATGAGTACGGCAGAGGACAAGTTGTGTGGCAAGAGTTTTCAAGTGAGCACTAAGAGTTATGCATGGAACTCGATCGAATTAGATGATTGATAGAAGCAATTAATATAATTTTATGGTGATAAAAAACTGAAATACTCTATTATAAATATTAGGATAATCCAACATATATTCCTAAAATTTATGTAAATACCTAATATTTTTAACAAATAATATAACTATATTTATATAAGTTGAGAATGAAATCTTCAAGCTTGAGAAGCTTTTGGTACAGTAAGCATAGAAAATGCATTAAAATTGTTTTTAAAAACCAAATGAAAAAGTGTGAATCAAATTATTTTAAAAAATTTTATAATATTTTAAATTTTTATTCGGATTAATTTAATATTAATTATAATTTTAAATAATTTAAATGTGGTAAAATTAATTAAATATTTAAAAATTTTGAAAGATATTTGGATCAATCGGGTTGACGCTCGGGATACGCCCGTGCTATTGCTCGAGGTATGCTCATATTATCGCCTGAATATCGGTTTAAATTTTGGAATAAAAAAATTAAAAAAATAATAATAATAATATATATATAAACAAAAAATATATATAAAAAATAGAAAACAAAATCATACAAGGAAGAAAGCAGATCGAGGAGAGAGAGAATGAGAGGTCGGGTTAGGGCTTGAAGGCGAAGGAAGAAGAATGAGAGGGAGAAGGAGGGGTAGGAGGTCGGCGACAACCAGTGGTGACAAGCTGGTGACCGTCGACGGCCGTGGATGCACAGCGGCAATGGCAACGGCAAAGAGGACGCGCAACAAAGAGAGGAGCTGCGCGACTGAAGGGGGAACAGTGAGGAGAGACAAGACTCGTTGGGGAAGAAAGCGGCGACGACGGTGGTCATCAAGGAAGCCGACGGTAGCCGTGAGGTGACAGGCGGCAATAGCCACACGAGAGTTGCCGCACAAAGATGAGAGAGAACAATGCGTGGGTTCCACGGCAACAGGACAGATAGCGGCTCGATTTAGGTATTTTGGAATATCTTTTTTCTGATTTGTAAAGTATGAGGTCAAAATAAATATTTGTAAACTCCCTCTTTGGACTGATTTAATATCTAATATATTTTTGACACTATTTAAAATTTTTATTAACATACATGCATTTTTATACACCTAAATTATTTAATCTAGACATGCATATGTAGTTCATTAGCTAATTTAGATATTTCCGGAGTAGGTTATATAATTTTGGAGGATTTAAAATTTTTTTGAAAGCCCAAATAATTTTTGGACACTAAATATTTTTATATCAATATATTTGAATGTAAATAAGAATAAAATTTTGTATAGGTCGTGCAATCACATGTACGTATAGAGTCGTGGTCATTACATTTGGACTTGTATTATTTGATATTCTGGCCAACTCTCGACGATGAGATATTTGTTATTGAAAATCCCTTTTCGCCAGCAGAAAGGTTTGGGGTAGTGATCCTTCCCATTTAGATAATTTGATTTAACCTTAGAATATATTCGGATGTCCTAATATATCTAATAAGTTTGAGGATTACACCTAAAATCGCTGGTGGTAAACAATAGTGAGCAAACTTACCAATGGGTAGAGAGTATATTGGTGGTCATCTAAGCTAGCCTAATTTATATTTGGTTTTGCCTAAAGTTATCAAGATTATGTATAACCCTTCCTCAAACTAATTTTTAAATAATCAGAACTCAAATTTGATATAAATTTATATTTTCGTATATATTTTTATTGGACTTGCTTTGGATATGAATCTTAGACTTGAATTTGAAATTTGCCTATTTTGTCCTCAATTGGGCCTTGGTATATCTAGTGTAAATAATTTTGACTATATATTTTGATCCGATTCATTGGACTATCTGTTGCAATACTATTTTAACTTTTGCGCGCGCTATTAGATCTTTTAGCTATCGGATTCTATCCCAAATTAAAAGCTGATCGGGTATTAAATTTAGACTCAGATTCAAACTTGGATTGAATTTTAGAATTGACAATTTGCCTATTGAAATTGGTCCGTATCACTGTTATTTTGTTTATATATACATTTATATATATATACATGTCCCATTGATAACTATTTTATTATTTGAATATTTATTTTGCATACAAGACTTCCATTGAATTTTAGATCTTGAATCTTGGATTTTTCTTTGGATTTATTTAATCAACGATTTAGATTGATCCTTTCACTTGAACGGATTTTAGCCATCTGATATTCTCTCTGATTTATTAGATTACTTTTATTTAAAACATGATACTTGTTGAGTATTAGGTTCACTTTTCTATTTTATCCCTTCATAGTAAAAGATTAAGATATATTACAGGAGTATGGTCGCGATCTGTCAGCCATTCATTTGATTCGGTGAGTTTTGGTTCTATTATGGTTTAAGTTGATATTTAATATAATCGGATTACGGAATTGGTCGGGTTTAAGCCCATGGATACACTTTGGAAACAGTTGAGATATTTTATTATGTCTTATTTATAATTATTTGTCAGAATTATTACATCTCTTACGATGATTGTAAATATTTTTATTCGGACTATTATCCAATAAGGTCCTGTATAAATTTAAATTGATTAAATTATATATTTTAGTTTGTCATACTCAAATTTTAGAACTTGATATTATTTGTTTAAATTTATTTGAGATTTTAAAATTTATGAATTATAATTAATTATTTCAATTGACATGTTTGGTCCGAATTCGTGACAGAATTGGTACCAAAGAAGAGTTATAATGAGAGGTACTTTGGTCATTTTAGATAAATAATTTGCTAAATTTTTTGGTGTGATAAGTATTTTTTTTCAGATGGTAGAAAATTTAGGTTGTTGAGGCTGGGGTTTAGATTAGAACGTCGAGTCGTAGAACTTTTTGGTTTAGATTGGAATGATAATCATCTGATTATGATGAGTCACGCAAGCGATATAATATATGGTTTGATAAAGTGGTTGAATTAGAATTTTATTAGATTTCTATATATATGTGAATGTTTTGTTGGGAATTATAATTTTGGAAGAGAAGTATCAGCCTTGCATGATGCCGATTCGAAATCTCGAGGAGTAAAATGAGATTTTGATTGACAGAGGCGTACATAATAAGATTGGTCGGTTCAAAATCTCATGAGTTAGAAGGGGAATTTTTGCTTGCAAGAAGGTAAGCGGTGAAAGTGGAGATGAATGAAGATTCTTCAAGATTGGGAGTTACAAATAAAAATAATGAAGTTAAAATTAAGTTAATTCATTTCTCTTTGTAAGAGAGGCTGTAAAGTTTTGGTGGACAACCTCTGTCAGAAAATAGGACAATAAAGTATAAGTCTAATTTGGTTGGCTGCGAAGATACTGATTGTGTAGTAATTTGAAGTTATTACTGGGTTGAGAGGAAGACTCAAGGATTGCCCATTTCCACTCGTCGTTATGATTGCACGGATAATCGTCCCAACAAATCTTTCCCCGTTGAAGAATTGATAGATGAAGAGCTCGAGAATTTAGCCTCTGAATCTGAAGAATCTGAAAGAGGTTGAAGAATTTGAAGGATTTTGTTGCAGCATGATAGTAGCTAAGGATTTCAAGATTCAATCTGGAAGCAGTTGGTGTCATTTTGACACTAAACTTATGACGAGGAGCTGGATCATGCGTTGTTGATCGAGTTGGAGTAGCTTTCGAGAGAAGCATTTCCAAAAGAAATCAGAGTATTGAAACCAGAATTCGAATGACGGACTCATTTATCTTCCAAATGACAAGTTGAAGGAAGTCAAATAAAGTAAAGTTTTTTTTCCCAAAGTTTAAGTTTGTAGGGTCAGCCTGCAAGTTTAGCAAAAAGAAGTACCCTATACGAGTTTTCTTTATCAGAATGGAATCTGTTTCAATTGTGGCGAGATAGTCCATTTGTCAATGGATCATTCGAATTTCAGGCATCTATATTCGAGACATCCAGATATGAGTCAGATGGTTCCGGTAAAGGAGTTTGCATATACAACTCATGAAATTAGAGTCGGATCCTTGGTCGTGGAAGACTATTTCGATAAGTCTGTTCCATTCTGTATTCAGGATATGAGTCTTCTAAGTTCCAATAAAGAATCAGTAAGAAGGTATCAGAGTTAATTTTTAACGTTGCAAGCTAGTCATCTGTCGAGAAACGGGTGTTGTATTCATCTAATATATATGATCACATTTGAGAGTTATTCTGTGACCATTGAAGATATCTTGGTCATTGCGAGTTTGAAGATGTTTATTAAAGGATTCAACTGGATTGCTCTTGGATCAAGTGATCAAATTTATTTTTCAGATTGTGCTTGGATCTGCGTCTATTTTGAAGGTTCCATATGGGGTAGTCTTATTTGAGCTAAAGAAATTGAGATAACAATTATAGAATCTGTTTGTGAAATATTTCGTATAGTCAAGTATCTTGACGTGGGGTGCTTTAGCGCTTTCTAGTGAAGGATGATAGATTGATAGGTTTGTACTTAGATTATTTGAGAATCAAATATATATCAGCTCTCAAGGATCAAGAATTCGATCCATTCCGAGAAGCTTGGGTTTTCTCTGAGATTGAGCCGTGTTCAAGGTACCATTGACTGAGGATTTAGTGAGAGGATGTGTATAGGACAGTCATTAGGTCAATGTGTGACCATTGTAAATTATGATGGTACTTTTAGGTTGTCTAATATTTTAGCGCCTTGTGTGAATAATATCGATTGAAATTTTTGACCGTATTTGGGTTAGTTACGATTTCTTTGTCAACGATGTTCTAATTTATTTAAACAATTTTGAAGAGTAAGAGATCCGATTAGGAAGTCAGTTGTAGATTCTGAGGTGTCCTTTTTATTCATATGATTTTTAAAGTGACATATAAAAATTCAAAAAAGATGAAAGCAGTGGTAAATTTAAAAGACTGGCTAAGGTCTTGGGGTGCAGAGTTTCTTGAATTTAGTTGATTTTAATGGAAAATTTGTTGAATATTTCTCGAGAATTGCAGTGTTGTTGGCGCTTTTCAAATAGAGGCAATCGGTAATAATTGAAACAATGTTGGTGTGAAAAATTTTGATAATTGAAGAATAGAGTGTCATTGACATCAGTTTTGTCGATCCCTAATGGATCAAAAATACTGGTAGCACTGAGTGATACTTCTAGAAAATATTTAAATATGTTTGAATTTTACGTATCGGGTGTCCTATCCCATAAAAGTTAGGGATCAATCTGAAAATTTTTGTGTGAAGGTACTGTAGCGAGGATGCCAATAGGAAGATTGGATCAGTGGAATTTTCTTTCTTTACCATCATGATTGGATTTTGAACGAAACTTTTATTTGTGAAACAACCTTTTATAAAGATTAGAGATGAAGTCTGTTTTTTGAACGAGCCATCATAAAGTTGGACGCAATCAAGTTGGTAACCCCGAGCCTACGAGGTAAAGTGCTTTTCATTGCACATTCGAGAGGAGGAATATTTTCAAGGATTTTCTCATTTGAGTTTCGACTGATTTGATAAAAGTTTGAAATCTGATTCAATAGAAATTTGGGAGCAAATGAGGTCATCTGCCATTGTGATTGAGTTGGAAATGTCAAAATTTAACGGAAACTTCGAAGACTCTCTACCTAACAGAGTGGAGAAATAGTTCGATGGCAGTTTGATTATGGACTGTGGCATGATATATCTCGTGCCTAAAGGAAGAAGCTCAGAAGAAGAAACCTTCGAGATTTTATTTCGACTTTGCCTCAAATATTTAAGGATTTGGTGACCATTTGGACGAGAATGAGCTACTAGATTATGGATGAGCTGATGAAGTCGGCTTATCGCCTGTTTATTAGGAAAGTCATTCCTAAGATTGGCCATTGGCTTATTGTCAACGTGTGGAGATTGTAAAGTATTTCTACTTCAAGGCTTTTGAATTGATTTGAGACTGATAATCAAAGTGGCGCAGCAAAAGCTTGTAGACTCATCACTATCGTTGACAAGATTTTATTTGAGGTTGAAGTAGGAAATCGAAATTGTAAATTTATTTGAAGCTCGATAAGAGTGGTCAGATATTTTTAAAAGTACTTTAAAGATAAGAATTTTGAGTTTTGAAGTTGAAGGGCAATCTGAACTGAAGGTTCATTAGAATATTCAAAATTTTTATCAAATGAAGAAAGTGACCTTGAGATTTGTCTTTCTTTTGAATTTGCTAGATAGATATAATATATTTTATATGAATGATCATTCGAATGTGATTAGATTGGAGTGATTTTGGTTGACAATCAGTATTTTACATTAATGTCGTGGTTTTGATTTTGGGATAAAAAAGATTTAGTGCAAACGAATAAGATATTTCAGTTGACCATTATACTATTGAGAGATCTTCTAGTTGAGAAAACTTTAAGGGATTTTGAAGACGAGTCAGAGAGAATATTCCTATTTATTGATGATCAGATTTGGATAAATCATTTGATCGAGAAAATCTATTGAGAATATTGAAGATAAAGTTCGGAAGAATATCCTCATTGTTGGATAATTGATGTTAAGACAGGGACGCATAAATTTTGATGCATAAATTTTTATAAGGAGTGGGGAATATACTATCCCAAATTTTTATTTAAATTAATTTAATATTAATTGTAATTCTACGTAATTTAAACATGATAAAATTAATTTAATATTAAAAAAATTTAGGATATTTGGAACAGTCGAGTTAACACTTGATGTGCGCTCATATTATCACTCGAATAACAGTTTAGGTTTTGGAATAAAAGAAAAATTAAAATAGAAAATAATAATCAATATATATAAACGAAAATATATATATATAAAAACAGAAAACAAAATCAGATAACGGAGAAAGCAGATCAGGGAGAGAAAATAGAGGAGAGTGAGTGTGAGAGAGCGGGTTAGGGTTCGAAGGCGAAGGAAAAAGAAGAAGAGGGAGAAGAAAGGGGATGAGGTCGGCATAAGGGTCAGCGGCAGCCAATGGTGACAAACCGGCAACCGGCGATGGCTGTGGAAGCGCAGTGGCAAGGGCAGAGAAGACGTGAAGAGAGAGATGAGCTACGGAGAGAAGGGGGCACGGTAAGGAGAAAGAAGACTCGTCGGGGAAGAAAGCAGCGGCAACAGTGGTCGTCGGGGAAGCCAATGAGGGCCGTGAGGCGGTAGGCGGCAATAACAGCAAGGGAGACTCCGTGCAGAGAGGAGAGAGGCCAGCGCAGGGGTTCCGCGGCGGCTGGAGAGAGAGCGGCCTAACTCGGGTGTTTTCAGATATCTTTTCTTTAGATCTATAAAGTATAATGTCAATATAAGTATCTATAAATATCATCTTAGGTTTGATTTAATATCTAATATATTTTTGACACTGTTTAAAATATTTAGTAACATACATATATTTTTATATACTTTAATTATTTAATATGGGCATGTATGTATAGTTCATTGGCTAATTTGGATGTTTCCGGATTAAGTTATATGAGTTTTGAGGGTTTAATATTTTTTGAAAGCCTGAATAATTTTTATACACTGTATATTTTTAGATCAATATATTTACATAAAAATGAGTATGAAACTTTACATAGGTCGTACGGTCACATGCACATGCTGGATCGTGATCACTACATTTAGACTTGGATTATTTGATATTTTGGCCAACTCCCGACGGGGAGACATTTATTATTGGAAATCTCTTTCTGCCTGTAGGAATGGCTTGGAGTAGTGATTTTTTCTATTTGGCCAATTTAATTTGACCTTAGAATATATTAGAATGTCCGAATATATCTGACAAATTTGAAATTTATACCCAAAATTATATGTGACAAATAATAGTGAGCAACATTACCCATTGATACAAAGTACATTAGTGGTCATACATGCAAGCCTAATTTATATTTAGTTTTTTCTAAAATTATCAAAATTATGTGTAACCCTTCTTCAAACAAATTTTTAAATAATCAGAATTTAAATTTGATACATAATTTGAATCTTCTCATTAGTTTATATTGGGCTTGCTTTGGATTTGAATCTTGAATTTGAATTTAAAATTTGCCTATTTTGCCATCAATTGGGTCTTAATATATTTTATACAAATAATTTTGACTATATATTTTGATCCGAACCCTTGGACTATTTGTCACGGTGCTGATTCGACTTTTGCGTATACTATTGAATCATCTGGCTATCGGATTCTGTCCCAAATCACAAGTTGATCGGGTTTTAGATTTAGACTCAAATTTGAACTTGGACTTGGATTTTACAATTTGTTATTTTCCTATTGAAATTAGTCTAAATCACTTTTATTTTGTTTATATATAGATTTATATATATACATATCCCGGTGATGACCGTTTTATAATTTGAATATTTTATTTGTGTACGATATTACTATTAGATTTTGGATCTTGGATTTTTTCTTGAATTTATTTAATCGGTGATTTAGATTTATCATGTCACTTGAATAGATTTTATCCATCTGACATTTTCTCTAATTTATTGAACTTCTTTTATTTAAAATATAATGCTTGTTGAATATTTGACTCACTTTTTCTATTTTATCCCTTCAAAATAGAAGATTCAGATCCATAATCGGATTATGGAATTGGTCCGGTATAGGTCGATGGATATGCTTTGGAAACAGTTAGAATATTTTTGGTTGGAATTGTTACATCTCTTACAATGATTGTAGAGTAGATCATATTTTTATTCGGACGATTGTCTGATAAGATCCTATGTAGATTTAATTTGATTGAGTTGTATATTTTGATTTGTTACACCAAAATTTTAGACTTAATATTATTTACTTAAAATTATTTAAAATTTTAAATTTTACAAATTATAAATAATTATTTAAGTTGACTTATTTTGTTTAAATTCATGATAAATTTAAAGTAATATATGAATCAGTTCAAGTTGTTGGTGTCACTCTCTTGTGATATATGTGTCCGCGGACTTGTGGAGATAAATGGATGTGGACTTTTAGAGAAATCCGGAAAAGTCTGTCCTCGGGGTTGCTGGAAGAATTAGACGAGGACTATCAGCGGGATCTTTGTCCGATAGGCTGTATTGGACGAGGACTACTTCAAAGACATCATGTCTGAGAGGTGATATGGACGAGGACGCTGGAGCGTAGGCGTTGACTTTCCACTCACGTAGGCCTTCCACAGCGGCGTGTTGCAGGTGGGGAGTTAACCAACTCTGACGTGTTTCAGAAGGCTTCAACTCCCAATGCGGCAGGCTTGTCAGGCACGCGGAGCGTGCACCTTCCATGACAGGCCTAAGGGGTGTAGCCCTGCCACCCTATTGCCAGTAGGGTGGCTTGGCGGTCGGCCACACGGAATTCCCTTGCCCTATATATTGAACGCTGCTGCGTGAGAGGAAAATGAGTTTGAGAGTTTGAGAGCAAGCTTGTGCTGGTGAAAGTGTAAGGAAGATTGGGTAAACAATCTTGGAGAGTAAAAGGGCTGTGTGAAAAGAAAAAAAAGGAGTACACCACCGGTGAGAGAAGGGAGAAAGAGAAAACTAGAGTGAGAGAAAAATGGAATATTTTTCTTGGTAAGCTCTGGAGAGTTCATCTCTTTAAACTTCTTGGATGTGTAGCGGATACTCCATCTTGGAGGTTCTTTGTAACCTACTTTACATAGTGGATTTACTGTTGCCTCTGCTCCCGTGATTTTTTCCTTCGATTCCAGAAGGGTTTCCACGTTAAATCTGATGTATTCTCTCGGTTTCCATTTTTTCTTGTTGGCTGTCTGTCCGAGTGCTGTACCTCCGTCCGAGTACCTTGTCCTCTCGGTCGTTGCACTCAGGAGCATTCCGTCCGACCGCCCCTGTTGCCCCCAACAAGTGGTATCAGAGATAAGGTTCGTGAACCGTTGTCTGGATGGCGTCGTCGGCGAG
>JAOVVI020016029.1:0-11006 GCA_028571085.2 Nepenthes alata
TTTTATCCACCAAAAACACAGAACATCACATCAGATTTCTTTAAAAGCCCATTCATATACCTACAGATTATCTTAATCTTACTTGAGTAAAACCTACCAGATCAAAGATTATTTTACATCCTTCATTTCAGGTTTCAACTCTATCCCTCCACTTTAGTCACAATCTTAGATGTTTTGATTTTGTTTTGTTTGTGAGATATGTTTTCACTGCTCCTGTCCTATCTGAAAAAATGTCATTGAGGCCCATGAACACCTAGGGAGTGAATAGGTGTTTCTAAGTGTAAACACAAAATAAAAAATCACAACTTCAATATACATAAAAAAAGTACAAATCTAGACACTCAAGCATAAACAATCACCTACCACAAGCATATAACATAAAATAAATTGCAAAAATCAAAAAAATACACAATATGGTGATGAAAAAAAAAATCTTAAACAACTCGTTCAAAGAGAAAATCCTCTGGGCTTTGAATCGCCAATTGAAAATCTATTATATCAGAAAATCCAATTAACAAAATGATGACACACGTGTTATACCCCCTAGTAGACTAACACCGTACAAGTGACTACTTAAGGCCTTTCTTAAATTTGCATACTCTCAACTATCCAAACACCTTATGTTTCTCTGAGTAAATATCCAATTTACAAAATTCTTTTGTCCGAAGAACACCTCAAATCTACGTATAAGCTATATATTAGAACTCTGTAGGTTTACTGGAAAACAACAATAGATCAATGTTTAGGAAACAAAGAGATCTTGGAACTTTCACACACATGTAAACAAGGAAACAAAAATCTCCCAATATTATGGTGGTTCCATCAAATCTTACAAGGTTGTACATTTGAAGTCTCAAGAAAGGTTCTCTTAGCCCTCAATAACAATTTGTTGTGCTCCCTCAAATCAAAGGGAAGTTAGTCTTTCAAAAATAGATTGAAAACATTGGGTCAAAGCAGTTGAGAAAAGTGGAAAGTTGACGCAAACTATTTTTTTGCTCGAATGAAATAGCATGCGAAACAAATCTACAAAGACAGGCTCAAGAGGTTGTCACTCTGTTATTGGGTGATCAACTTTGGCCTCTAGACCAAGACCTACTATCACATGGGCATCTTACGGTTCAACTCTAAAAACCTACAATATGAGCTGCTATCACACAGGTGACATACGTGATTTATAGAAAGCGCCACGAGCTCACAAGCACAAAATGAACAACCTCCGGGTTACAAACTGAACTGTAATGGTTTTACTTGAATGAAACATCACACAAACCTTGTACGAAAATGATTTGGCCAGATTTAATGCGAGGTAAACAAAGAGTAAACTCCTTCCTTCTAGACTTAACCAAATATAGCCCTAAAATGTAAACCAACACACAAGATATAATAAAATAGCACACTGAAGGTGCAACACAATATTACAAAATTCGCACACACTAAAGGCAGAACTAATAATCTCTCCATTTGGCAATTCTCGTGACAAAATACAATACAACAGGGTATATAAATATATAGATTTTGATAACCACCTATTCAGAATCTCTAAACACCCTAAGCTTTAGATTCAAGGTTAAAGATAATCATGCACAAGCAACAAACTTAACACAACCACATAAGGTATAGAGTAAGACAAAGTTAAATATATTAGAATGATAAAACAAATAAAGATCAGTACAGCAAAAACAAAAACATAATATCCAACATAAAAATAACATATGATATCCAACCGTACATATCATAACACATCTATCGATAAATAAAATATACACATATAATAGCTCCCCCTCAACAATAAATACCCCTCTGCAAAAATCCCTCCACCTTTTCGTCACCAAATGACAAAGGCTCTAATTGCCAGAGCCATTAGAATCAACCTCAGCATCATTGGAGGACTCCTCATCCATATCTCAAGACTCCATCTGAGACTGAAGATAATCCAGCCAGATTTGTAGATGCCAGTACCGAAACTTCATCATCTGGAAACCCGTGATCACCCAAGAATTCAGGCTCCACATACCTGCCATCAGGTCAGCCTACTGTTGAAGAATCATGGATAATGGTTCATAAGAACCACAATAGGAGTGGGGTGAGAAGAAGATGGGTGAGAAGGCCTGACAGAAGAAAAAAGAGGGCCCAGATAAGTTGCAGAAAGAAGGCATACAGGTGCAGGCGGGGAAGGAGGACGACTGTCACCCAAGGAATCAATGGAAACAGAAATCTGCTGCACATGCTAAACGTGTGCCTGGCTCTACAGAGGAGTGGAAGACCTAAGTGTTTCCCGAGCTTTGCCCAAGGCTTGAAAGGGAAAAGAAATACCAAAAAAAGACAAATGAAGCATGTATCTCTTGCGAACATCTAGGGAGACCTTGATGAGATTAGATACAGTATGAGCGGCTATTTCAATGATGTCACCTTGAATCAAAGAAGAACAAAGCTCCAGGAAGTGGTAGTAAATCAAATGTGAGACCAGAAATAAGCAGCACACATAATCCTACACGTAACTAATCACTTAGCAGTCAGCCGCAAGGTGACAAAGTGCCTATAAATGTAGAAAATTGATCTAGTAGATAAGAAAGAACTAAGTCACTACGAGTGTGCACAAGGGTGTAGAGATATACAGGATCAGTCACCCTCAAAATCTAAAGATAATCACTAATAATATCTGGGGTGACCTGACAATGATACCCCTAATAAAAGTATAGAAACTAAGAAAAGTTCATGTCTCATGGGCATTAGCAAAAAATTTCTGCACCAGAGTAGGAAAGGGAAAAGAGAAATGGCTAAAAGAAGGCTCCCAGTGTTGAGAGGTCATCCACCAGGATGATAGAGAAATAGGGAGGTTGGATGAATGAACCACTCGCTCTCACAATAGAGGTTGAGAAGACAGGAAATCATTGAGCATTTCCTTAGCCTAATCATCAACCCGTAACATTTTGTATTCAAAACAAGGGAATTATTATCTATCCTTGACCTCGATGATAGAATCAGTCAGGAGGCTGAAAGGCAACGGTTTAGAAATCGTGAAGACAAGCAGGCTATAGGGCCACTAATCTGGCTCATTGCTCAGGGTTCTTTTGAGTGAGGAATCTAGAAATAATACATAACAAGTATAAAAACAGCACACAAAACCACATGAAATGCTTGAGAATGGTAAGTGGCGAAAAATAGCGTAGAGTGATCAAACTATTACAGAAAAACATTGCCCAAATGTTGCTCAAATTGGTTATGACATAATCACTAGCCTGAAAATAGATCGACACAAGCAATCTCCAATAACACTAAAATCAGTCCCACAATCAGCGAAGGGGACAAGCATATAGGACATTACATGAACAAATCTATATGGAAATGCATAAAATTAACAAGATTATGATGTACTAACCATCTTAGCCCTAAATAAAAATAACGTAAATAGTGTGGCAAAAAACAAGTAAAACCAATGATGAACACTAAGCATATACCTTATGTCTGGAAGGAGTCTAGATTTCAGTAGAAATCTGCTTGAATGAGAGAAAAAACGTGAAATGGGGTAGAAGAAACAATTTAGTGTTTGCAACAAAGGAAGGATGAGAGAACAAGATAAAAGAAGCCATGAGTTAATGGAAATAAAGTAAAAGAAGTGAAATTAAAAAGCACAGCACTGTATAAGAGGCATGAAACTTGAATTTTCATTTGAATGGGAATTTTGCGTGAAAATCATGGTGAGAAAAACTCACAACACAGGCATGCAAAAAAAAAACATACAAATGCAAAAAGCAAGTGAAACACATACATTCAAATTACTCCTACACAAATAAAAGCATGCATTATCCCAATGGTCCCAAGATTGCTTATTATTCCACCTATTAGCATCCCAAGATTCCATCAGAGATAATACTGTTTTTGTAAGGTATAGATCTAGAAACAAGTTCACGAAATGATTTAATGCAAATGTAATGTTCACAGGATATATGAAATAACATACTTGTCAACAGATCAAAAATACAAGAAAATCAATTAAATATGCATTTCCAAAAACTTTTCTAATTCAATTTAAAAGCATACTTAAAGAATATCACAAACGAGATCAAGTCAATGTATAAAACATATAATGTATTGCCCATGTTATTAATACAAAAGATTCAAAACCTCAAATAATGCACAAGGTTTGGCTTTCTCTAGTATGAGCTGTTATATTCCTCAAATAAGAAAGTCAAATTTAATGTTACTAAAACCTTCATGTGTACTTTTACTCCCCCTTTTTATGAGCACTTCATTGAGATGCTTTCTATTACAACAAAAGTTTCTTTCTTTTTTTACTTTTTTCACTTTTGCTTTTTAATTTTTTTCAGAGGAGCTATCAATTTTTTCACAATTCACTTTTTTTTTTCTTTTTTCACTTTTTTTTCATTTTTCTTATGGTATCATATAAAATAAAGTTGTTTAGGAAAGTAGTCGGTTTTTTGTAAGCGATTCCTACAGACGGCGCTAATGATACGTTCTATATCCAAGCTTCGAACAAGTTCAGGTCAAGTCGATTGTTGAATCCGGCTCCGTTCACCGAGTCTGGATCCTGCACACCACTACAACAAATGAGAGATCAGGTGTCGGCGGGATATTATCCCACCGAAAATAATCCGACGCTCAAGTCTGTAAACAGCCTTCCAAAAATTGAGAAGGTTAAAAGAAAAACAGAATAAGGAGAAATGCTATGAGAATTAGTGGTGGGTGTTACGCTTTCAAAGCGTAAGGCTTTCTATGGCTAGAAAGGAGTGCTGATTTCCGATACTGTGTTCTGGAGGAACGTAGTGACAAAGTGAGAGAGATAGGCGTTTTGTAAACGTGGGAGTTTATGAGAACGCAAAGTAAATTCAAGAGGGCCTTTAAGAGAACCAAGGCTTTGATGAGTGATTCTCAACAGAAAGGAGTGCGTCTATTAGCAGAATTCGGACTGTGTCCTGGAGTGAGGACTCCATAGGTTTTTATGGCTAAGATACTAGGCATCCTTCCTTGGACAGGAGCGCTTGATTCCTACACTCTGCTGGACAAGCTTCCTTTCTTGGTGTGGGACTTTAATAGCGGTAACGGCTTCCTGGGAGGATTGCTTTCCTTCTATATTTTGTAATAGTTAGGGTTTGTTACAGACAGAGAAGAGGATTTGGCGCTTTCCTCGTGTAAGGCGCGCTGAAGCTGTTAATGACCGTTGCCATGGAAATTGCCTTTTGGGGGAGCGCAAAATTAATGGAGAAGACTGTTGCTGGTCGTGGATAAACGCGAGAGCCAAGTTGGGCTTGGGCCACGTTAAGCTTAGTCATCAAGTGGTCAAGATTCCGGTCAACAAAAGTGTTGACCGTCTTGGAAGTTGGCCGTCCAAGTTTTGAATCTAAATATGAATCTAAATACTCAAATATAAACCATTACCATCCACATGCTTATAACATTAAATAAATTACAAAAAAACTAGAGAACACACGATGTGGTGATAAAAGAAAAATCTTGAACTCATTCAAAGAGAAAACATTTCGGATTTTGAATCACCAACTGAAAATCTAACATATGAGATGAATCAATTTATAGAATAATTAACAGAAGCTGTAGACCCTCGAGCCCGCTAAGACTAGACACGTGACTATCTAAGCCCTCCTTAAATATATAAAGCTGTAGATACCCAAATATCTTATGGTTCCTCCAAGTGGATCTTTGGTGGACCGAACTCTTTTGGCCACAACACACCTCAAATCTACATATGAGTCACATACCGGAACTACATAGATATGCAGACAAACAAAAACAAATCAATGTCTATTATCTAGGAAACAAACAAATCACGAAACTTACACACACACATCAACAAGGAAACAAAGATCTCTCAGAATTATGGTGGTTCTCTCAAATCACACATGGTTGAAAACTTGAAGTCTCAAAAGGTTCTCTCAACCCTTAATTACAATTTGTCATGCTCCCTAAATCAAAAGGACATCAAGCTTTTGAAAAATAGAATAAAAACACTCAGTTAAAGCAGTTGAGCGAAGTTGGAAATGGGCAAAAACCACTCTTTTGCTCAAATGAGACAATGCATGAATATCGCACAAAACTTTTTTGCCAAGACAGGTTCAGGCAGCTGTCATTCTTCCATCGTGCGGTCAGCTCTAGGCCATTAGCTATAGTCTCGTGGGCATCTTAATGTTCAACACTGGACACACACAGGGGACATGCAGGATAGACAAAATGCACCATGAGCTCACACACACACACACACACACACACACACACACAATGAACAACCTTTAAAATACAAACCAAATTGCCACAAAGTTTTGCCCAAATGAAACGCCATACAAACCTAGCACGAAGATGCTGTGGCCAGATTTTGCACAAGCCAAATTGAGATCAAAATTCTTCCTTCCGTACTTAACCAAATACAACCCTAAAATATAGACCAACAAACAAGACATAATAAAATAATGGACTTAAGGCACAAAAAATGTCACGAAATTTGCCAATACTAAAGGCATACCTAACAATTATAGCATCAATCTACGAGTTCTACGCTTCAAAAAGATCAAATTGTTATTAAGTTGTAAAAATGCAGAAAGTTAATTCATTCAAGGCATCTATACATCTAATTTTAGGCGTATGAGCTTGTAGCCTTACTATTCACTTATTGACTTGTGCTTATAGGATTATAAACTGTCATTATGATTTCTGATGTGTGTTATTAATTCAATGCTTTAAACTTCTTAGGGAAAAATTGCTCCTGCTTTTGTTATACATGACATCAAGGGTTTATTTGAGATAGACAAACTACAGCCACTCTGGATAATATTTTATTCAAATCTACCTTTCATGTCTGCCACTTAAATAAAACTAGCAATGTGATTTTAACCTGTTCTGAAGTGTCCAATATTAACATATTTTAGAAATAAGTATAGATCAGTCAGCGCATGATTGGCTGATCTATAGAGATCTATCCTTCAAATTCATTCTAGACAAGATGCATGTACTTTGTACAAGTCCAATCATGGATACAAGTAATTGGAATGCTGTAGAAGAGATTTATCTCTAGGTAGAGGCAGATACAGAGAACGTAAAGCATATTTCATCGGATGATTAAAATGAACACACTTATGAAAAGAAAAAAAGGAAGAAGACATCTAAATGTTGGGAGAGTTATTGATCCACATGGTGCATCTTTGTCAATAGATGTCAGTGCAAGTATTGCTCTATGCAACGGACTGACTTCATTGTTTCTATGGATGAATGTATATGACTTCTATGTTTTAAATTCTCTTAATATGTATGATCTAAATGACCATTGCAATGTGATGTGACCTAAGAATGTTGTCATAGGGAAAAGAGTAAATCAAGGAAATATACTGCCACGCAGACTTGAGCTTAGGTGTTCTACAACAATAGTGCCTTTTACCTCCCTAACCTAGCTTTCCCTTCTTGTATTTTTCAGGACCACCATCCACAGGGAAAAAATCGGAAACCCAGTACCAGTTCATTGCTTGATGGACTAAAAAATCATCCACAATCTTGTCAGAATAATATTTCTTATGATCTTGATTTGGGGTTTTGATATTAAAATTTTGTTTTGCTAGTGGGTATATTTTGCATAGCTACTTTTTATTCTGAGTTTGTGACATATACTTTTGTTTAACATAATGTCCTGAGCAACAGAAATTCATGATTCTATAAAGAACAACTCATGGATATAACTTTAGTCTTCTATGCAGTAACTGATGCAATTTTTCATAGAAGCATGATTTTTCTTATTGACAAGGTTGTGATTAGTGCTTAAAGAACAGCAAAAAAGAACTTGGTGGAAATGACAACAGAGAGAACAAAATGATTATATCATGTAATCATATGTCTTGCTTATTTGCAATGCTGTCCACGTTGGCTTTTATTGCCATTGAATGAAAGCCACTTCACTAGTATTTCTTGAAGCTTATGAACTTCAAAATGGACGTGATTGTTCAAATTGTGTACATTTATCCTTATTGCAGTTTTAAATCTGTGTTTTGAAATGATTTCTGACTAATCTTTCAGATATATATATATGTATATATATATATATATATCTGAATGAATGGAGCTGCAGCTCAAGCTTTGCTTTGTTTCTCCCACATGAATTTGGCTTGTTTATGAACTTGATTAGAGAACAAGCTGCTCAAGTTCAAGCTCATCTCATTTATGCATAAACAATCCAACCCCAAACCAAGCACAAGCCTACCAATTTGTTTCAAAGCCAAGCTCAAGCTAAAACAATAAGATTCAGCTCGGCACATTTATAGCCATATCGTCGGGTGGGTTGGACCAATGATGGCAAGGGAGAAACAACAACACTCTAGCTGACTAAGCACAACCACCCACAAGAGGCTCAGTTTCGAAGTATGTCACAAAGGAAAAAAATATTACAGAACCATAAATGAGATCTATTTATGTGATTTAGCCGGGTTAAAATAAAGTAGAAACATATAAACCTACTCTTTGTGAAAAATCATAGGTGTTATGATGGCATCTCATCATGCTTGAAATATGTTGAAAGTGTCCAGTCAGTTGCAACTGCAAAGATTATAGACATTCTGGTGACAAATCATGGGCCATTAGTCCTGCTACAGCGATTTACATGAATCTTCGCTCACCATTGCCCTCAGTAAAGGCAACATCATCTAAAGGTTGCCCTGTAGTCAAATAATGTAACAATAACAATCAGGCAAGATGGGCCAGTTTCTGGTCATTTAGTCTCAGGTCAGGGTTACTTTAGGGCCAGTTTGTTCATTCGGACCATTTCATCTCGTAGTTCATCACAAGTTGGGCCATTGTTTTGCCACAGTTCACCTTGATCCAGGTTATTTGGAGTTTCAATTCACTTCAGGACAAGTTATCTTGGCTAGAAAAGGTGGCCCGGTGTACAAAATTCACACATTATGAAGTCTAGAGAAGCACAAAAAGCTATTTCTGTAGTTTAAATTCATGAGCTTAGGTTCATAATGCGACCTCTAGTCAACATCCCAATTTTATTTTATTTTTTGTCTTGAATTTGGCTTTTTCTTACTTTATTTGGTCATTTCAGGGTTCAATTATCTAGGGTTCATTACAGTCCACATTAGAGTTGTCAGGTGGGCTATTTCAGGTTTGGTTTGTTTCAAGTTCAAGCTACTTCAACTTTAATCCACCTCTCGGGCCACTTTGCATTCAAATCACTTTGGGTTGGTCTGTTTTTTGCTCAGCCCGGGAAATTTCAGGCCACTTTTTCACTAAAATGTGGTTTATGATCAAGTCAGGTCGGTTCAAGGGTTAGTTGGTCAAACTAGATTTTGCCACTGCTAAAAGTTTCTTTAGTACCCCACCCAAAAAAATGTTTTTCCACTGTGCCTTTATATCCTATTGCCTCTAAACTGAAACCAAATCACTTTTCCTCATCAATACATGCTCATTTCAGCAGCACTTACTTTTTTCCTCATGTAGATTTTATTTTCTTCTACATTTTGATCCACATATAGCACAGCAGATCTAATAGTCATCCCATAATATAATTCTTTAAATTCTAAATGTATTGGGCAATCGCTTGCATTGCAGACGCACCAAAAACATCTGTCCTAAGTCCTAACCCTATGTACCAATAATAGAGAATTAGAAAAAAAAAAGATTCAATAACAACCATCACAGAAAGCAAGAGTACTTAATGCCTTTAATATCAAATCCTTTCCCCAGCTATATCACCATCTTAATGTACATGTCAGCCAGTTTAGCAAGTAGATGTTGAGATATAGGTAACTCCCGTGTGGGCCCATATCCGTTTGGCAGGCCAACAAGTTTGGCCAATATGAATGGATATAATACTGAGGGAAAATATTGTTGCATTCGCCGCACGTGCGATATGGCCTGAAGACAAAGTAAACGAAATGGAAATTTCCGGAGTAATGAAATTTGCCGAAGAGGTGATATTTGTCGGAGTGGTTCATAAGGCCGGAGAGCTGAAATTTGCCGAAGTAGTTCACAAGGCCGGAGAAGTGAAATTTGCCGGAATGGTTTAGGTGGCAGAGCTAGGCAGGTGGGCAAACTCGGCATGCGCCGAAAATCACCTGCAAAGTTCAGAACAGGTAGTTAACTTTCCAGAATTGGTAGCCGACTTTGTTGGGTTTAATCACTCCCTTGTGGGTGCTCAACAAACGGAGACGTCATCGGACATTGCACAGGTTTTGTGCGAGTGTTGCAAACTGGCTGCAGCAAAAAAGCCAAGGACTTTTGCAGAGATAAGGCCCAAGGATTGGCTGCAGCAATGGGCCGAGGACTGGATGAGGACATGTGCGGGAGATGGCCGGAATGGATCTGCAGACAAAGTGGCCAATTTGCCGTTTGGCCAAAATGCCAGATTTGGCAAAATGGAAGGTTTGCCATTTTGCTAGGATGGCCAAAAGTGGCATGTTGCTCGGTTTGGTGTATGTGGTAGGAATGGGCATTCTAGAATGCCCTTAGTGGAATGCTTGTATGGAATTCCGATTTGCAGCTGCCTTCTTGGAATGCCGGTCAACAGGAGGTTGACCGGCCCAAGAGAAGAATCCGGTCAACACGAAGGTTGATCGGCTAAGTCTGTGCAGCAAAACTAATGGCAGGCCCTTTTCAAAGCAGGCAGTTGACCTACCAGGTTTGCAGACTTTTCAGAGTATGCACCGTCTAATCAAAGCATGATCAACTGACGTGCAGGGCATGGGCCTGCAGGAAGGTCGGAAACTAGTAGAGACGTGGCACAAATCATCTGCAAGATTGGCCAGCTGAACAGATGAGGATTTGGAGCCAGGGTATTTATATAAGAGCACCGGGAGCTTCAGGACAATGTGTGAGAAATCACCACGGGCCAGGGTGCTTGGCACCAAGGCGCTGTGCACCAGACCGCATGTGTGCAAGGGTGAAACGGAGGTTGCCGTTTCACCATACTATGTAAAATGTCTGTGAGCAGAGAGCACCACAATGAGGAGTGAAAGAGTGTGAAGAAAGAAAAGAGTAGTGAGTGAAAAACT
>JAOVVI020016030.1:0-11006 GCA_028571085.2 Nepenthes alata
AAGAACGGCAGCCTACCATCGAAGAATTGTAAGATACTATAATAAAAAGGTGAAGGCAAGACGATTTGATGTGAGAGGTTTGGTCTTGAGAAGCATTGAAGCCACAAGCAAAAATACAGATCGAAATAAACTATCACCTAATTGGGAAAGTCCATTCATGGTCTCTGCCATTTTGAAGAATAAAGCATATAAACTACGTGCTCAAAATGGCAGACTAGTGCCTAGGACTTGGAATGCCTATCATCTTAAAAAATATTATCAATAATATATGTATTGCCAGGTAAGGTTTGCATCGCATCGATTGCTTATGTAAACTTTATGTAATAAACTTTCAATTTTCTTTGTTTACTTATTTATTGATCTGCCTTTATGTATATATGCTTGTTTTTATGGTTATTGTACAACCCATGCTACCCCTAAGTCAGGTGAAATAAACTCATCTGTATCGAGAATTCAAATAGTTAGTCCAAAAAACTCAGTCATGGGTCTGAGTGATTCGTATGAAATCGTTATTTAAACATGATCATGTTATCAAGCGGTCTTCATAAAGATCGAGGACGCAAAACTTAGGGGGCTTCTTCAGAAGCATGCGTGCCGAGACCTTTGAGATAGCACAATTGGCCAAATATGGTTTCAAATGCTTAAAGTCTGAGTATGGCTTATAAATCCTATTTAACTTAAGCCGTGAAATTGGAAATTGTCCAATTAGAAAATAAATAGAGAGAGAAAGAAATAATTAAAATAAAAATTAATATTTCATTCAACAATTTACAATTGCAAATTACTGATGACATTTAGAGGATTCTGTTAACGGTTCCCATGACTCAGTATCATCACGGGGAAGGTATAAAACTTCAGATTTCCTAGTGCCACTAACGTTCTTTGGATGGAAAATAGAAACAGGAACGTCGAGTACCACTATTTGAGAAATCCCTTTACATAAGTTAATTCATTTCCAATAACTACGTTTAGACATCTTTTAAAGGTCTTCGAGGCGAACTGAGGAACGGAGTTCACCGTCTATCTTGGAGTATTTTTCCCTAAGAGCACTATGACTTTGTCTTAAATCAATTAATTCATGTTTGAGTTCAGACTCACGCTTCTCAGCCTTTAGAAGACGCTCCTCAATCTTCAGAAGTTGTTCTTCCACCTTCAGAAGCTTTTCTTTTTCCACATAATCATTACCAAATTCTTTTGCAATAGTGGGGGCATGGTTCATTATTTCCTGGAACTATACGGAATTTATCACCTTACAATATGAAAGAAAGGGTATAAAAGATCGAAAGAAATTGTAAACGGTAACCTTAATAACATAAACTTTTCTATGAGATAACCTCATTCGTAATTGCTACAGGACCAATTGAAGCCACGACATCAGAACTCCTCAAACAATTAACTTCCATCGCCTCATGAATTTCTTCCTCGCTAACAACACCCACTTCTACCTCTATGCTTTCAGAGGGAACTTCTTTGACACCAACGTGATTCACATTTTCAAGTTGAACCTCAGGCTCTATGGGTTCGAAAGAAGGAATCTCTAAGATTTATGTCCAGAATTTCTCAATAACTACCTCGGTTGTACTAGCCTCTAGAGGCTTATATATTGCCATCCTTGTAGCCTCTTCAGATTGGATCTCACTCATCCAAGAAGTTCCCTCAGCAAAACTAGTCTCAATTTCAGGAAGAGACTCTTCGGGCAATGATAGCACTCCATAAGAAGCAAGATGGGGGGCGGATAAAGGAGTGATTTCAGTCATTTTCTCTATAGTTTCTAACTCGCTTCCATGCTTTTGAGCCAACTCAGCCACCGAAGTAGTTTGGACTGGGGAAGAAGCAGAAGTCTGTTCTCTTGCAATTCTTTTTCTTTTCATTATAATATTTATAACGGTCTCATCCTCAGAACTAGATTCTTCAGAGACCTCTTTATTGCCAACAGGAGGTGCCGACGGTTCCTTTATTTCAACACCCTTTGAGGTCCTTTTATCCTTGGGTAATTTATCATTGTCCTCGGATTTTTTCTTCTTAAATTTGCCCGTTGACTCATTTATTTTTAACTCCTTAGCTTTCCTTTTATGCCTTCTTTAAAGAAGGACTTTCGTTGCTTGGGCCTCAGACTCATCAATTTCGGGTTCCCATGTGGCCAACGCAAGTGATTCGAAAAAAAGCCATCGATTCTTTCGATTTTCATTAAAGGCAAATGCCTTTTCTCGAATTAAATCAATCAATTTTTGAGTGGCCTATTTTTCATGTTCAAGAACATTCGTTAGCATAGCAGCTAAGACGCGACCCCATTCTCGGTAAATCTCTCATGTAGGAGGGGTGGCCAAGAAAAAACATCTATCCTTCCACCTCTTTGTAGAATTTGGGTTTCCACCACTAAACCCATATTCTAGGCGAGAACTCACAGTTATCTAATCTGAACTATGAGAAAACCGAAATAAAACCTTAACGGCGGTGGCATTAAAATCCACATTGTGGATTCTTGCAAAAATACACAAAGAAATAAGATACCTGACCCCATTCGGTTGAAGTCTAGCAATAGGAATATGAAGCTCAACCATTAATTTATAAAATTTTGAAAGAAGAGGAAATCAAAGACTTCCCTTGAGATGCGTCTCATAAACTGTAATGAACCCCGGAGGTGGTGAAGTGGCACGTCCATTTATTCCGGGCATAATATAAGACAAAGTGTGACGGACCGGACACATTCCACCGCACGTGGTAGTCCATCGACCGAAACCGAACACACCCTGTAGTTAAAAAAGGTGGACTTAAAATTTTTTCTTTTCTTTTATATGTATAAACATTTCATTTGTACATGGGATCGCTTAATGCCGAACTCCTTGAGTTGGCCTCTAAGTTTTAGGTTCTTACATGACCGGCCAATGAAGATGATGGTCGGACACGAAGGTCCCGAAGTAAGCTGAGATGCCACTAGGAATCAAACATTACTCAAACCATAACCTCGCACGGAAGCATACTATATTCATTAACATTCACAACGATAGTATTGTACAAAATGCTTCCCAAAATAGTCAAAAGAGAGTACATCAAGTCTCTTCTTGCCATGATACTTAATTCCAGTAAGCTACTCATCCTTGCTCGTCAGCCTTACTCTCATTTCTTGTCCTCCAAATTTCTTCTCATCATCTAAAAATAGCAAGAGTGAGCTACAAAGCCCAATAAGATACTCACATGTAGAAAACATAAACATATATATAATCGGATTAAAACAGAGTTTTATAACATAATTTAGCATACGAAAATCATCATATGGTTTCTTCTTTAGTTCAGAATTTTCTTGTTCTTATTCTTATTATCTTGTCTTCGAAAAATTCATAAAACCATTTGAAATTTTTATCATCTTTAGGGATCGGACGGGAGCGGATAACATCGAAGAAGGGTTGTGTGCTACCCCACAACCCAGAGTCGTATCCTCTCATTATACTACTCGAGGTGGGAGGTAATGCTTATGACCCAGCATATGGGGCTGTAGTCTAAAAGTCTTATGCCACCAAAAGTCTCTCCCTGTGGGCCAGGAGGCAGTCATCGAGTGACACTGTAATATCCTTCATCCATCTTTAACAGCAAGTTTAATGGAGACTCGATTCTTAGTTCATATCTTTTGATGGCCATTCATCATAGTTTAAAATTCAAAAGTTATAGAGTTTCACTTGCTGTCCGGATTACATATATGTTTCTTGTTCTCATAGTTTTGTTCTTAACTTTATGAGTTGAAGTCCGTATAATCTTTTCTTTAATCATCAAAAGTCGGAGTTCTTTTTCAACAAAAGTCAAAGTTCAAAAGCCAGAGTTCTTTTTCAACAAAAATTAGAGTACTTTTTTAAAAGGCGGAGTTCTTTTCCAAAAAAAAGGGCGGAGTTCTTTTTCAAAATGCGAAGTTTTTTTCTTAAAAAGGGCGGAGTACTTTTTTCAAAAGGCGGAGTACTTTTCCGACAAAAGGACGAAATTCTTTTTCAAAAGGCGGAGTTCTTTTCTTAAAAAGGGTGGAATTCTTTTTTAAAAGGCGAAGTTCTTTTTCAAAAGGTGGAGTTCTTCTTCAAAAGGCGAAAAAGTCGAAGGTCTTTTTCATTAAAAGCTGGAGGTCTTTTTTTTCATTTAAAAGTTGGAGGTCTTTAACGAAAGTCGGAGATGTTTTACAAAAGTCGGATGGTCTTCTTCAACGTATAACAAATAGACTTCTTAAAACATGCAATTATTGAAGTTCATCTAGTTCGGCGAATAACAATACTTCGTGTGTAAAATAGTCAAACATCATGAAATAACAGGGCTTCATTTAATCATGCGGTTAACAGAAGATTCTTTCTTAATTCGAATGATGAGAACAAATATCATATATGCCGTACATAAGTTCATCAAAAATAAGATATACTTGCATTAAATAATGGTTTTAAAACGAGGAGGGTACACTTGCCTGAATCTCGTTACTTAGCGCCTGAATTTCCTTATTCAGAGCTGTCGTGGAATTCTTTCTTAGTTATGTCAGCAGAAGGCTTAGCCGGAAGCTTTCCTTTCCTTTCTTTCATCTCTTAAACTTGCTTCTAAGTTTTTGCATCTAATTTTTATAGGCGATGGGGTTGGTGGTAATAAGTAGGACAGGTCAACTGCTTGTACTTCTTTTCTATAAGGTCATCAGGGTGGTTGGGAGTAGATTACTTACATTCTGACTTTACTTTTCATAAGGGCTTCCTTACTGTTTCGATTAACTGACATTGCAGGCATGGTTATTCTGACTTTACTTTTCGTAAGGGCTTCCTTATTGGCATTGCAGGCATGAGTATTCTGACTTTACTTTTCGTAAGGGCTTACTTACTGGCGTTGTAGGCATGGTTATTCTGACTTTACTGTTCATAAGGGCTTTCTTACTGGCTCAGCACCTTCGACTTGTGTCTTACCTGGATTCGCCTTTAAATGTTCATCATTTATTTTCGGTCAACTATCGTTGATCGGATTTTTGCGCTTTCGGTCAACTGGCGTTGATCGGATTTCGTTTCTCTTTCGTATTTTCGGTCAACTGGTATTGACCGGATTTAGTTGCTCATTCTTACAAATTAAGGTCAGCTAGTGTTGACCGGATTTTACTTTTCTTTAACATTTTCCTTCAATATCAATCGAGCTTTCATACTTTGGCTTCACCAACATTATCACTCCGGCCTTTAAGACCACTTCGGTCTCACTTCACACAATACACTCCGACCTTTAAGTCCACTTCGGCCTCACTTCACACACAATACACTTCGACCTTCAATTTCATGGGACAAATTTCGATTTTAAAACATACTCTAAGGCCGGTTTTAACTTCATGGCACATATGGTCGGTTTGGATTTTATAGCAAACATGTCCGGTATGGCCGATTTGGATTTCATGGCAACATGGCCGGTTTGGATTTCATGAAGAAGGGAGGGCCGGTTTGGATTTCAAGGCATATATGGCCGGTTTCAATTTCAAGGATAAATTTTCGATTTCAAATATATGTTCTTAAGGCCGGTTTGGATTTCTCCTTGATTCCTTGATTATATTGACTCAATGACCGAGACTTTCTATGTTTTAGAATTTGGGCCGTTACACTAAGAGTGTGGAATTTTGTATTTAGCCTTGTAATATTCTACATCCTCCTGGGTTAAGCTTGATTGGATATCAGAAACACGAGGTGCCATTGAAGGAGTTTGGTTGAGTATCGAAAAATCCTTTGACAAGGAAGGTCAATAGCCAAAAAACGGAAAGTATTCTTTTGATGTTCGAAAACGGATTTATAGTATGGAAAAGAATCCCATACGACACCATTCACATTTGAATTTCGAAAGACGCACCTTATGATGGCTTAGATACTTGCCAAATACCCATCTGTCCGCGAGACATCAAATCTCCTAACACCAGTAATTATGACTTATACAATTGAAGCAACGTGCATTTAATGCGATAATACAGACCGTCAAACATTTAAGAAGTTTTAGACTCGGATATTTTTGAACTACATACGAGAAGGCTACATTTTAAACCTCATGGTATTGGGTGCTATTGATGGGTATAGATTCTACAGGCCTAAATAAAGGAACCCAATATAGTCCATGAACTCAGGCCAAGTTAATAACAACATGTCCGAGTAATGTATTAAACCCAAACGGCCCAGTTCTCATTAAGTCCGAACGGTTCAATTTTCAAGATTTAGTCCAGTGCTCGAACGGTTGTTGTACCAACGATAATGGATGTTAATCACAATCGTTTCGAAAAAGTATAACGATTATATCGTTCGACCATACGGTTGAAACTGTGTGACTTTTAACTGTCTCCCGCCACCTATAAATACTCACCCCCTTTATCAAAAAAAGGGATCGAGGGAGAAACAATAGCAAGAATAGCGTTGAGACTCTTTCTCTCTATAAACAAGACGCCGAGAGCGCACATCCTCAATGTAGCCTTAATTTAGTTTTCTTTTCTCAAGTATTATTGAAATACTAATTTAAGCGTCGGAGAATATATCGGGGAGTTAGTCCCGTCAATTATTTGATCATTATTTGTATTGCATAGGAACTGGTTTAGAAGTTCTCGGAACTGAAGCGTTTGAAAAGATCATAGGATATAAACTTTTATTCACCATACCCCTCGGTACGCAACAAATTTTATTTAAGTTTTTTATAAAATATTTTAATATTAGTATGATAAAAAATAACAACTGGGAATATATTATTTTTATATTTTTAATTTTTTTAATATTAATTTTTATTTGTTGAATTTTAATGGAGCGGTAGGGAATCGCATGGGGTGCGCGCCCCATTGCCCCTGTTCGACAGGGTTCGAAGGGCGACTCAGAACATCGACGGCGCAACACCGTGAAGACGCGCGAGTGAGCCACGACGCCGGACTCAGCCCCGTCGAAAGAGGTGAATTCTCCTCCTGCTTGTGTTGACGCTTTTTCTTGGTGTGGTTTCTTCCATTATCTCGTTTCCTTCCTCTCTCTATCGGCCATTGTTTGAAAGCTTACCTCTCTTCATGTTTGTGCTATTATCGCCTTGTTTTGTGATATTCTTGTTAGATTTAGCATCAAATGGGGATAAATTTGCTAATTCATGCGATTAGTGTGAGAAATTCTCTCTGTTTAGTCATCATTTCAACTGATAGTTTTATCAAGTGGGTTTCTCTTCTCTGATTATCTAAATCTGTGTATTGAGCATAACCTGTTTGTTAAGATGTCCGTGTGAAATAGAAAAACTACTCGTCTCTTTTCGCTCTTATTAGCCTTCTGCTTGTGTGTTGACGTCTTTCCTTGGTATGATTTCTTCAATCATGTCGTTCCTTACTCTCTCTCTCTATTGGGCATTATTCAAATGCTTACCTCCCTCCATTTATTCTATCGTTTTATGATATTCTTGTCAGATTTGGCATCAAATGGAAATAATTGCGCTAATTCATAAGTAGTGTGATAAATCATCTGTTTTTATTCGGCATTTCATGTGATGGTTTCATCAAGTGGGGTTCAGTTCTCTGATTAACTAAATCGGTATATTGAACATCAGCTGTTTGTTAGAATTTCCGTGTGAAATTGGAAAAAAACTACTCGTCTCTTTTCGCTTTTGTTTAGCCTCCTGCTTGTGTTGATGCTTTTCCTTGGTATGCTTTCTTCAATAACCTCGTTCCTTCCTCTCTCTCATATATTGCTTTTTCACTATTCAAAAGCTTACCTCCCTTCATTTATGTTGCTGTTGCTTTGTTTTTTATATTCTTGTCCGATTTAGCATCAATGGGGGATAAATGCACCAATTCATGTGATTAGTGTGAGAAATCGTCTGTGTTTAGTTGTCATTTCATCCTATGGTTTTATCAAGTGGGGTTCCCATTGCAGATTATCTAAATCTGTATATTGAGCATCACCTCTTTGCTAAAATGTCCGTGTGAAATTGGAAAAACTACTCATTGCTGTTCGCTCTTATTTACAAATGCCTGTCTGCTAAAATTAGCCAAACCTCGCTACAGACTACTACTTTATCATAAATGAGATCAATTTGTAACCATAATTGGGGAAATTCCTATCATGTTTGGAGTTGTTTTATGAGTTCTATTGATTTGGTAAATTATGGCCTTCTACAACGACTCCTGAATGGGGGGGATCATTCTTCTTTTGAACTATTTTTTTTTACTCAAGAAATCCTTAAAAAAATCAAGCACTTGTTGATATTGATAAGCTAGAGATTCAATCATTTATGATTACTAAAGCATGACTTTTTTTCGTTGGAACTGTGCTGAAAATTGGGGGATTGAACTTCATTGTAAAATATGAAAATCAATTAACTTGATTTGCTCAAATAAAATATTATGGCTGAATTGTAAAAAAACCCAAAGATAATAGACTCTCAGAGATATTGCACTCAATTGGTAGAATGACAAAAATAGATTTATATATATCGTTGTTGTAATGGAGCAAGCAATGCATGTGGAGACTTGTAACACTTGGAGCTAGAATTCATATATGAGACTGTGATTACACGATTTATGTTGTTAGAAGTCAGCAAAGTAGTTTTTGGGGAACATTGATTGTGATGATGGCTTTCTGATCATTTCAAGCGTAAAATTGATGTTAATGTGTGGCCTTGACTATAAAGATTAGGTCCCCCCTCCCCCCCCCAAAAAATGAAATGGGAATACACCCATAAAACTGAAAGAAAAATCTTATAAGACAGATATTGCCCATTATATTTTATGAAGCTAAATATTAGGCAATTAAACATGTATAAAAATTAATTTTTTTAGAGATGAGAATACAAAGATGGATATATGGAGTTATTCTGAAAGATAAAATAAAGAATAATAATATCCCATAAATGTTTATAAGTTGTACCTATGAAAGATGAGTGAGAGATGTTTAAAGTGGTTCAAACACTTAGATGAAACCATGTGCCACCAGTAGCAAATCTACTGATGGCCGAATGCCAGTCCCTGCAGCTAACTCCATTGAGCGGGATTGCAACTTTTTAGGTTTCCAATAAAAAGACGTGTAAAAATCTAATTTAGTTCATTTGGACTGGGAAAAAATTTAGTTGGGTGTCGGAGAAATGACTGGGAAATTGCTTTTTCTTGATCAACTTCCTTCTCAATGACCAAGGAAATCCTGTTTGACTCCTATTCGAATAGTCTTATAGGTCCGCGGTTTCAACTTTTCTTATTAAGGACAATCTTGCTCCTATGCTAAATAAAGCACTTGTGAGGAAATATATGTTACTTGTATTTGTTGAAAAAAATTAAAGAGATAGACCTAGAAAAGCTTGGAGTGATGTAATTAGGATTTAAAATTATTTGTACTTTCTTAGGATATTGTATTAAATCGAGTCGACTGATTGAAATATAGTCATATAGTTGATCCTACTTAATGGTATATAAGACTATGCTGTTATTTGTTGTAGCTATGGCAATTCCTTCTTCCAATCTAGCTTGTTGAATCCCTTAACTAATTTCTTTCAGGTAATCAATTATTTACTGTCAAGTGCTTTTAGGCCAATGTGTTGATGATTTTATAATTTGCTATGAAGCTGAGGGTAATCAGCCGGAAAGTTTATGATTATATTCGATATGATCTAAAAGAAATAGCTTTTCCTTCATCATTGCCCGATCCACCTCACATTAAGAAGCGGCGAAAATTGACTTGGAAAGAGAAATATTATGTAAGTCTTTTCTTTTCTCTTTCCATAGAGTATATACTATATACCAAAGAATAAAATATTAACTGATATGTATTAATATTATCTCATAATATTGATATTTAGTGATACAACTCAAAATCATAATATATCAGTAAATATTTACAATATCGCCTAATATTTTTCTATCATGATGATTCACAAAAAAACCCTTCTGCTTTGGGTAAATCTGACACGGTTATGTATTGTTTAATATATTCAATATCCAAACTTCACAATAAGAAAATTGGGTAAATCGAAGTATCAATCCGATTCTATAAAATATTAAAGGTCAAATGTCTCAATTGTTAAATTAGATGTAGGAAAAATATTGAGAATCTAAAACATGTCAAATATGAGAATCAAATACAAAAAAATTAATTTTGAGGAAGGGTTACACATACTCCCGTTAACTTTAGGCCAAATTGCTAATATTTAAACCCATATATGAGTCATTTATGTCTTACGCCCTATAGTTGAGATCAAACACCACTTTCTTTTACTTCTCTTGGATAATAAGTGCAATGCTTGAGTTTGTTTGTGTATATTATGGTGTTCGAATATATTAATTCTAATCAATTTCTTACATTAGTTTAAAAAAAATATCAAATCAAGGGACTCTTCAACAAATGTCAAAACCTTTTCTTCTCTCTATCGAAAAAATAATAAACTTTCACTTTGGGAAAGTACAAATATAAAACTTTTCACCCTGTGGGAAAATACAAATATTGAAATAAATAACAAAATAAAAATTTGACCTGAAACTCATGGACGAGCTGCCACATATAAGGTTAAATGCACGGTTTTCATAACTTTTCCTTATCAAATATTGCCACATATGAGCATAATATTTTAAATATTTACTCATTTTATATAAAGTAAAAAATATTTGGTAAAATTAATGCAAAATCTCAAAATAACCGGTAAAACTACATACATTCACACATATTTAAAGCAGGGGAGGTTCACCAAATGTAAATAAAAGCAGAGAAAAATTATAATAGATGAATGATTGGGATTAGAAATACTTGCTTTTACTCATTAATCTGACAGACCTAACAAAATGACGCTTCAAAATCACTTTCCTTCTCTCCCTCTCTTCCTCCTCCTTTTTCTCTCTCATTTCTCATATTTCCTGCAAAATTTGCTTGAAAACTGTGTTGGTACAGTTTTTATAAATGGATTAGTGACGAGTGCCGCTCAAGTGTGCATCAAGTGTTGTTTAAACCTTTAGGCATATCTCAAGTGTAAGCAATTTGTCAAAATTGCGCACGAGCATTGAAGGGGTGCCCCTTAGGCACTACACAATCTGCCCG
>JAOVVI020016032.1:0-11005 GCA_028571085.2 Nepenthes alata
TCTGCTCCAGAAGGCAAGCCAGCCAAGGTGGAGATAGGGGATCCCGCCTTCCAAAGAAGGAGAATCACCCTCTCGACTATAAATAAACCCTAGAACCCTCGTTCTAGGTACGCTTTCATTCAGGCTATCATTCACGCTTTCATTCAGGATATCATTCAAGCTTTTCTTCAAGCTCTCAATACACGCATACTGACTGAGACCGATCAAATTACACACAAAAAGATTATAAGTGTTCTAAAACGAGCTCCCTCTTGCCTGCTGTGGTAAGAAGCTCTCAGAACCTCAAACCATCACTACGGCAACAAGCGAGCCCTTCACGGCCGTTTCCTGACTTCCCGCCATCTAGATACAAGAAAGGCCTCGTGTCTCTCTTACACCTGGATCTACACACTCCTCTTTCCCCTCATTCTACTCAGTAGTTTTTTAGTTTCTTTCATCGGAGATTGCCTTACTGACTTGAGCATCGAAGTGTTTTCGGTGGGACAATTTTCCGTCGATAATGTGACCTCTTGTTCATTTTAGTGGTGTGGAGGACCCGCACTCGGTGAACGGAGCCAGATCAAATTATTCAAGAAGAATCCGAATCTGTTCGAAGTCGGATCTAGGTACGCATCAATTTGAGAT
Organism: Nepenthes alata; assembly: GCA_028571085.2. Lineage (NCBI taxonomy): Eukaryota > Viridiplantae > Streptophyta > Magnoliopsida > Caryophyllales > Nepenthaceae > Nepenthes > Nepenthes alata. The sequence goes on from JAOVVI020016032.1 coordinate 625, forward strand.
ATTATATTTCACTATTTTGAATAAGAGTGATATAATGAAAGATTTTTAGACTCTATCCCGTAGTTTTTTGCCTTCCAATTTGAAGGAATTTCACATAAGATTTCATATGTTGAGCTTATCCTACTTTTGATTATATTATATTTAGTTAATTTTATTTTCATTCACAGTTAGGTAACAAAAATTTCATATAACTCTTGCATCTCAACAAAAGTAGGTGCACCAATTTACACAAATGAGAAAAATACACATTAAAACAACTCTATAAACTTTAAGAGTGAGAATAAAATGAGTCTCCTTTTAGATGTATGAGTTGTTGTAATTCATAATTTTAAGTGAGAGAGATTGTAGTATGTCTATTATCATTGTAATAGAATATGTTCAAACTCTATGGAACACGGTTTTTTATTTTCATTTTGAATGAATTTTCATCTAAATTTTTTATGTTGATACATCTTTAGATTCGGGGGGTTATACGGGTTAGAAAGCCGCTTGATCTTACGTATCGAGTCAAATTGAAGCGGATCTGGTTCTTATCTCTTTGAACCTGGACCTTGTGCAATATAACAAACGAACAAAAGGTTAGAAGATTGACAAGACTTGTTTCTTAGCATATTCTCCGACGTTTAAATCAGATATCTTTCTAAAAGAATAGAATGATGCGCTGATGTAAGAAGATATATTGATACATGTAGTAGGATTGAATATTTGAGCGCGTCTGGTAGTTGACTAATAGGCAGCTTATAGGTGCGCCCAACTATGTGGCGGCTTGAGGGCACCTAGTTAAGGGGCACCTTTAAGGTGCCACCCGACAGAGGAGTGCCTTCAAAGTGCACCCGACCAAGGGGTGTATTCGAAGTGTGCCCGACTGATGGGTGGCTTCATGGTGTGTCAGATTAAGGGGCGTCTTCAATGTGTACCCAATTGAGGGATAATTTCGTGGTACGTCTGACTTAGGGGTGGCTTGGAGGTATAGAAGGCAGGAATCTTGGATGGAGGGTTGGTATCCTGGATAGAGGGAAAGACCCTTAGATGGAGGGTAAGCTTATTAGATGGCCTATTGGGATGAAAGGTAGGTCTATTAGATAGAGGGTACGCCTTCTGAAAGGAGGCCGGTTCTTAGGTAGAGGGCTGGACTTCTCGAATGGTACCTCCTTGATGGACTAGACGACATGCCTCCTCTTATGACGATAGGGCAAGACCTCTTAGATGGGGTTTATAGTATATTTTTTTTCCTCTGTAATATCTCATATTTTTATTTAAATTAATTTAATATTAATTTTAATTTTAGACAATTTAAACATTGTAAAAATTTATTAAATATTATAAATTTTGGAATGATACTTAGACAAGTTAGACTGGCGCTTGAGGTAGGCCCTACTATTGTACGAATATTGATTTAAATTTTTAAATAAATTAAAATTTAAAATAAATAAATAAATATAATAATAAAATAATATAATATAAAGAAAAGAAAAAAAAAAAAAAGAAAGAGATAAAGGATTTGGGAATCGGGGAGACAGAGGAAGAGGAGAGAGAGGAGGGCGAGGGTTTCGGGCGGCAGAGAAGGAGAAGAGGGAAGAAGGAGAAGGGAAAGAGGCGGCTGGCGACTGCGACGGCGAGGTCGGCGCGGTGTGGGTTGTTGTTGGTGGTGACCGTGGGAGGAACGACAGTGGTGCGCGGTTGAGGGTTTGCACAAGAGAGAGAGAGGCGGTGCAAAGGAGAGATGCGGCTGATCGGTGGTGACGGCGCCGACGAGGTGATGCCGGGGAGGGTCATTCGCATACACCTTGCGTCGTTCTCTAGTAAAGGTTTAAGTAGGGTTTTGGCTTCAAATTCCCCTACTACATCTTCACCGCCCCCTCTCTAACAAGGAACAACCTCTTCAATTTCTTTCCTTTCAACGCATTTTCTCTTTTTTGGTTTGCGGCATGTGCTATAGATAAATGTCACCTTCCAATGGCTAGAGGGCGCATATCATCTCTTTTACGTTGTTGCTCATCAAGGCATTCAATTTCTTGGATTAGGGCTCTTCTAATATCAAATGCCAAATCATGCGAAGGTAGTGTTACCTCCAGTAATTTAAATTGTGCACCCAATTATCCATCTTATTTATCTCGAAATGCCCAAGTAAACTGCAGTTTTGTATATTCAAAGCTATATTCAACACTGTCAGGAAATGATTGTTGTGCCAGTGAGAACGTGAAAAATGATGATGATATTGTGGCCAAATCGTCAATTTTGGAATCCGACAATGAAAATAGGCCTGGAGGTGATAATATCTCTCTCAAATGTGAGCTCTTTGAGGATATTAGGCTACGTGACCCGGTAAAGATTTATAAGAGCCTTTGCGATGTCCAAAAAGGCGCAAAGCAAACGCGGGCTGATTGGGATGTATTAGTTGAGATATTTAGGTGCTTTGCTAAGTCTGGTTGGGCGATTAATCAGGCTTTGGCCATATATATTGGGGCATCGTTTTTCCCTACTGCGGTGCATAAGTTCAGGAGTTATTTCTTTAGGAAGCTACCAGGTGACGTTGGGAAGTATTTGCTTTCCCTTGGTCCTGGTCATAAATCAGACCAGTTTCTGTTTCCCGTATTTGTTGAGTTTTGTTTGGAAGAATTTTCTGATGAGATTAAGCGGTTTCAGAGTATAATGGCATCAGCCGATCTTACAAAACCCCATACTTGGTTTCCCTTTGCGAGGGCAATGAAAAGGAAGGTTATATATCATTGTGGTCCGACAAATAGCGGTAAAACTTATAATGCTTTGCAACGGTTTATGGAAGCTAAAAAGGGCGTTTATTGTAGTCCACTTAGGCTGTTGGCGATGGAGGTTTTTGATAAGGTAAATGCACTTGGTGTTTACTGTAGTCTGCACACTGGGCAGGAGAAGAAAATTGTGCCCTTTTCAAATCATATAGCCTGTACGGTTGAAATGGTATCAGCAGATGATTTGTATGATGTTGCTGTTATTGATGAGATTCAAATGATGGCGGATCCATGTAGAGGGTATGCATGGACTAGGGCAGTACTTGGGTTGAAGGCTGATGAAATACATTTGTGTGGAGATCCTAGTGTTCTTAAAATGGTACGGAAAATTTGTTCAGAAACGGGGGATGAACTGGTAGAGCAGCATTATGAGAGGTTTAAGTCGCTGGTGATTGAAGCGAAAACGTTGTTGGGAGATCTTCGGAATGTTCGGTCAGGTGATTGTATTGTTGCTTTCTCTAGGAGAGAAATATTTGAGGTAAGAATGGCAATAGAGAAACAAACCAAACACCGTTGTTGCGTTGTATATGGTGCTTTGCCTCCTGAGACTCGCAGGCAACAAGCTAATCTTTTTAATGAGCAAGATAATGACTTCGATGTCTTGGTTGCTAGTGATGCAATAGGAATGGGCTTAAATCTTAATATTCGAAGGGTTGTCTTCTACAACCTTTCAAAATACAATGGGGACAAGATTGTTCCAGTCCCAGCATCACAGGTGAAACAGATTGCTGGTAGGGCTGGTCGAAGAGGAAGTCGCTATCCGGAAGGTCTGACAACTACCTTGCACAAGGAAGATTTGGATTACCTAATTGAATGCTTGAAACAACCTTTTGAGGAGGTTAGGAAAGTAGGTCTCTTTCCTTTTTTTGAGCAGTTTGAGCTCTTTGCTGGACAACTACCTAATGTCACTTTCTGTCAGCTACTGGAAAAGTTTGCTGAAAATTGCCGCCTAGATGGGTCATACTTCTTGTGTCGACATGATCATATAAAGAAGGTGGCAAATATGTTGGAGAAGGTCCAGGGTTTATCATTGGAGGATCGATTTAATTTTTGTTTTGCCCCTGTCAATATCAGAGATCCAAAGGCAATGTATCATCTTCTGAGATTTGCTTCGTCATACAGCCAAAACCTTCCTGTCAATATAGCAATGGGCATGCCAAAAGGTTCTGCACAAAATGACTCGGAGCTTTTGGATCTTGAGACTAAGCATCAGGTTTGTTCTATGTATCTATGGTTGTCACACCACTTTAAGGAGGAGACCTTCCCCTATAAGAAGAAGGCTGAAGCAATGGCGACAAATATTGCTGAATTACTGGGCGAGTCTCTCACTAAAGCTTGCTGGAAGCCAGAGTCAAGGCAGGCAGGCAAATTGAAACCTGAAAAGAGAGAAAATGGTTATGAAAGACCACAGTTACTGATCAAGATATTCGACAAGTAAGTTTAACTTACCTCTTGAGTGATGAATTCTCTTCAAGAAACTTAAAGTTCGACACTTTTATGACTCTTTTAGGATTCTCTTATGTCACTCTTGCATGTTAGTCTGGTTGCTGTTTGGTGCATATACTGATGAAATTTCATCTTTAGCATCAGTTGCAGAAAGAATCAAATGATGACTGAGTTTTAGTTTACCCACAGAAAAGTGTGGGCTTAGGCAATATGTTGTTTATTTTCAATACCAAGTCCTCCTTGTATGTTTGCTGCAACTCTTTACCTTAGACGTGCCAATGCAGTGCTCCTATGCCCTCTTCTTCCTTTTTATGAATTTAAATGTTTTGCATATGCTCAACTTTTTCTGTGTCCAAGTTATACTGTAAAATCGAAGGAATACTGTCTAGAGCACATGTTGTATCTCCCTGCTTGGTTTTCCGTTCAAGCTATTGACTGTTGCTATCTCATAAAAGGATTCATGCTATCTTTGCCAGATGTCTAACATAGATATGATTAGCTTTGTGATAGGATAATAGGTTCCATTGGGTGGTCCTAGTCCCTCTGTTTTGTTAGCTATTCTTTTCACTATTCTCACTTATCATCTGACACTAGATATGTGTTTTTTTCAAGAGGTTATATGTCCAAGTCTCCAGTAGTGGGTAGAAAGGTTTAAGAGAGCGAAATCATGAGAGATGGATTTTTATTATGTAAATGCACCTTATGCACAGTTTAATCTTGTCGTTACTTCACAAGAGAACTGTCATACATGTGCATTAGGCACATATGCCATTCACAAATACTGCTTTAGAAAAGTTCCTCCCTCACACTAAAGGTTTCCTTCCCTGAAGAGAGAGCTTGTGGGATTCATCTGCCACTGCCATAAGCATGAGGTGTCACAATTATGTAAACCAGATTTGAAGTGGTTATATGATCTGATAAAGCATCATGTTCTTTGTATAGGCTGCCTTTCAGAGTTCCATATAGGTTTGGAAAACTCTACAATACTAATTAGGCACCTATTCTGCTGACTAAATTGTAATTGTACTTGACAAAACTTTCATGCTCCTAAATCACTTTCTGTAAGAAAGAATGGAGATGGTTGTGAGGGCACCTTTTGGTTAAATTGGAGAATTTTGAATTACTGGAGAAAGGAGATTCAAGGATAAAACAACTTTTTACAATTCATCATCATGATGCTCTGATTGCTTAATGCATTTGGAGATTTATGCTTGGAAAAAGATAAATTGTGGAGTAGGGTAATTGAGGTGATTTATGGTAGAAGTTCTCTAATGTCTGGTGGTCTTTGCTCCAAGATGCCTTATGGTATGTTATTTTGGAGACATACTCAAAAGTATTGATTAATGTCTGTTCCAATATTCAGAAAGGTTGTTTTTAGTCATGGTTACTATGAATACATCATTTAAAGTTGGGGCAAGCTTTTCATTCTGCAATGCCATAAAATTGAGCCTCAGGATGTGGTGGTTTTTGCGACAGTTGGAATTTATTTTGTTGCTGCATCAATTTACAATTTTTTTGTCTTTGAGCTTGTTACTGTTGTCTTAAGTAGGAGCTGGTTTATTTGTTGAAATTGCCATTTCTCTTGGCAGGTTAATATCATAAGTACGGGCTCAAGATATTTATTTGTTATTTTGACCTTTCTTTTGGTGGGGTAATGGGTGCGATTTTCCTTCTTGGTGAGCACTGTGGAAAGGGATGGAGGTCTTTTATAGACTTGCTGAGTTTGTTTCTTCATTGTTTAGTTCTGGCAAGAGGTGCCAGTGGGGGTCTGATGGGAATTGTCATCTGCAAGAGGAGATAAGTAGAGTGTTGCTAAGTTGGGATCTGTGCAGTCTGAACTGGTTTAGGGTTCCTTCTGAAAGGCAGGAATGTAGATGATAACCAAGTCACATGCAGTAGACGGTGTGTGGGAACTCTGCTGACTATTTTCTTTGATTAAGTCCATGCTTGAAATGAGCTTTTTTTTATTAATAGCCCTGAGCAATTTTCATTTTGTAATGAGATTGCGACCTGTGAACATGGCCTGGGGTCTTGGGCCAAGGCTGACGTTTTTGAGAATGCAAAGGACCTTGAACAGCGATATTTTGATGATGCCCTAGTTTATGAGTATGGATGCCCTAGTTTATGAGTTTGTCTTTTCCTTCTGTTGGTTTGATTGGCCTAGATAAGAGTAAATCCTTATCCTTCCCCATTCAGGGTTTTGCTCGAATCAGATTGTAAGGCCTTGTGTGTAAATGGTTTCTCTTCTGCTATTGAGTCTGATTCTTTTGGGGCTAATCTTTTCATCGTAGGATCTTGAGTAGATTTTCACCTTTAATGCATGCTGCCAAAGTGCAGCTGTGTCACCTGACTTAAGTGATAAAGTTATCTTCTCCAGACTGTGGAGGTTTTGTCCTGCTCTTTTCCTTCTGTCTGCAAGGGGGAGTGTTCAGAGGGTGGTTGGAAAGGACAAGGTCTTGTTTTGGGTGAAGGTAATGAGGTGGTTTTTCGACTAAAATGATTTGTTGATACTAATGGCTGTGATGATGACTAAAATCTTTTTGTTCGACTTTGCTTCCTCTAGTCTTCCTCCTTTTCTTCACCCTTCTACATTGTTTTTTCCTTTACCTTCACCGTGAAAACTATCTGGCTCTAGTGATTGTGATTCCCACAACTATCAGCAAAAACTATCTATCAACATTCCACATTATTTTCCAAACACAGAAACATAGGCGACCATGAAATCTGCAATTTGACTTAAGGTTTCTTGACTTATCATTCTTGGTCCTGTGACAAATTGGTTCTATGTTCTGACTTGGCCCTGAATCTTGGTTTATTGGTTGTTCATGGTTGTTCTTCCACTCTTCTGAGATTGTTACATTTTAACCTTACACATAAAAACCAAACATTCTACAATCTTTTTTGAATCTGCAAACAATTGTTGTAGCTGCATTTTCTGTAATGATCTTCAGCTGTACTAGGGTTCACAACTTTAGTCCTACAACTATTGGGTTCTGCATTTCTGTCTTGATATTCCTTCCTTTTGATTTCTGAATTTAGAAAAGAGCTTTTGAATCTTTAATCATCAACTATTTACACCTTTATCCTGCAATCAATTTCCACAACCTTCCTCTAATGGGTACTGAAAAGTGTTCTTGGATTACCTTTCCTTGAATCTAGTATCTTGAACAAGAAGAAAATAACAGTTCATTTGGCAGTCATGCTGCAATAACAGTGTTACTACTAATTCTCCTTTGTTCATGCTTCTGAATTGATTTCTTGTGAAGTTCCTCTTGATTCTGAATTGCCATTCTCAATTGTGAACTCTTTTATTTACCAGTCTTTGAGTTTTATCAACAACTTCTGGTTTATGTCCTCTCAGTACTACAAGCTCTAGTACTGCAGATTACACATCATTGCAGCCATTACAGTTGCCTTTAGAAAACCACAAATTCTCAGATATGGCACCCTGTCTCTGGTTTAGCAGGTTATAGACTTCTACAACTATTACTGACACACGTCGTGATAAATATTGAATGGTTTGACTTCTGCTGAATTCCTGCAATCATCAGTAATTCCTGTGAAGATCATGCTTCTAGTGACTGCAAGAGGAGTTTTCCTGAGCGCAAGTCTGAAATTTGATGACATGGATATCAAAAACATATTCCACATGAGAAAAAAACTAATACCATTGTCATTTCAAAATAAGTGATTTTTTTCCTCTAAACTTCCCCATTCTACTGATAAGCATCTTCCTTTCCTTTCTCCTAGATATTACTGTCAGTGTTTCATACCCTTTCGAAAGCTGCCATACTACTGAATGTTCAATGAATTTTTGTATCCAAATATAGCAAACCTGTTTTTCAGGTCCGCAAGACCTATTGAAATTTAGTAAACCAAGAGCACTTGCAACTAAAATTCAGTAAGGGAAGTCCTTATTTCCTTTTCTTCTTAATGCTTCAACCTTATACTACTTTAGATCACTGTGCTGCCATAATATACTAACACTAAACTGCTTTTTTGTGTTCCGTCGTTCTGCATCCTCTTGCAAAACCCAAATACAAAATGAGCAAATAAGTTTAATGGTGTACATTTTTTAATTCCTTCTGATTTCATCCTACTACTAGCCTTGCTATTCACACCTTTGTTGGCAAGAAAATAGCAAAACAAGTATCTACTGCCATCCAGAGATTTATAAATCGAGTCTTGGGCAGTTCTTCTACTGCGGCAAATTTAATGGCTGCAGTATATTGTCAATCCAAGAGCTTTCCTATTGCCCAGACAACCCCATATTGGACAACTGCCAACCCCCAAAACGGGTTCTCAACAGCCTTCTTGGAAATGGCAGAGTGATCTACACATGTTACAGAAAAACTGGTACGATTGAGAGAGGAAAACCTAAGTCTTGAATATGGGTCATCAGCAGATCACTGCAACATTTCTTTGGTAAATATTCATGACAACTCATTTTTCATTGCTGATGAAGTGTTGCAACAAGTGATTGAGCTCTTTCGTGACATTAACAAATTACACACACATTTAGGAGTCGTGAGCCATCCGAGCTCTTATCTAGTTTTTGAACCATTCTTATACTCTGAAGTCTATAAACGAAGACAAGTATATCTATGAAGGTGGTGCCCAAGTGGCATTAGGCTTTTATATGAGTAAATAAGAGGTGATTGCTTGGCTTTTCATTCTGTCAAACAAATTGCAATAGTTTTGGAGAAACCTATCAAATTCCAATGATTTAAGCCCAATACAGGTTATACCCAATAACAAACCATGGTCTATACAAAGTGTTCTCTCTTTATTGTGGATAGAAATATTGGTACCGATTGTGGCAGTATCATTATTGGTTGCATTAGGTGATATGTCATGGACGTATTGGGTGGTACGTATTGACATATATGTGCATCGGCATTTGAGAGCAAATCAACTGATGCAATTTTATTCCATTCTCCTCATGGCTGTGTAGATTACATGCATATACCATAGGTAGCAGGAGGTTTCCAAGCTATCATCAGATACAAGACACTATGGGAAGCTATTAGTGCAGGGAATATGATTTCCCTTAGAAGTTTCTATTAAATTATTCCTTCTAGTATCCTATTTTGGATCCCCATCAATTACAAGAAGTTGTTCAAACTATGATCTTTCCAACTCAGTTGCATCCCTCCTTTCGTATTTCAAGTCACATTCAGCCTACATGAATCTTGCTTCTCAACGGGCATAGTTCCTCAAAACAGTTCCAATCGATGCCAACAATACCATAATTGAGCCTTAAAAGAATTATATGCCGGTGGGAGAAAGGAAGATGCTCTTCAAGGCATGTCCACAAAAATGAGAGTGTTCAGACGACAAGGTGGTATACTCAGGGAAATGTAATTATAATTGAGTTATTGAATTCAGTCTTCTTTTCTGATCCATCTTTTCTTTTTGATTCCTCTATTCTCTCTCCTTTACTTGACTCCCCTACATTGTTTCCTCTCTCTCTGCTCTACGAAAACTAGCTATTTCTAGTGATTGTAACTGCCATATGCTTTTAAATCACATCTTTGAAGACTAATAATCCCAAGAGTAAGGTTAATAGGAATGGATATGAAATTTGAAATATGAGAGGGATTGTTTTTTTGTGGGTTTCTATTTTGATTCTTTAATGTTGTTGATATGGTAATGGGTGTTCTAGAGGAAAAAGGGCTTAGTTCTGTATGGTTTAATTTGGTTTCCTTGGTTTGTTATTAGGTGTTGTATTATTTTTTGTTTTCCTTCTTAGTGTAAAGATGGGAGAGTTTATTTCTATAATTGTGATCCTTTTCTTGTCCTTTTATTAATATTTTTACTTTGATCTAAAAATGGTAGATAACTTGGAGCTGGAATCCATTGACTGCTAAAAGATTACCACATCAAACAAAACCTTCTCGATTTTAATGAGGTAGGCTATATGTATGCCTTGCGGTGCATAGAAATATGGTAAATGTCCTCTTCTACCCTTCAGGGGGGAAAAAGGCTATATGTATGCCTTGCGGTACATAGAAATATGCTAAATGTCCTCTTCTACCCTTCACGGGGGAAAAAAGATATGAATCTGCTACTGCTGCTGATTATGCACCGGTGAGTGAGTGATACTAGATCTAGATATATATTTTCTACTGTTGCTGATTATGCAGCGGTGACTGATATTGGTGTCT
>JAOVVI020016034.1:0-11005 GCA_028571085.2 Nepenthes alata
CGTCCGATAACCATGGCTATATCAGGTGCATTTTAAGCCGGCAACTCAAGGCCTGGTTGCGTTTTAGGCTGAAAGCTCAAAGACATTTATGTACTTTGTCTCCCATAGGCTTGGAACTTACTTACTATGTTTTACCACCTGAGATTTTGGGTGCAACATTTAATTTAGTTATATATTAGAACGTTTGAATATATTAATTTTTGTCAATTCATTACGATGGTTCTTATTTAAATACACAATGAAGTAGGTCAATTACAATACACCTCAACTTTCCTCCTGGAGGAAGGGGGCCACATATCATACGTCTCCATCGGGAGCAATACCATCAAATCTCGTGCCTCAAATCATATATATCAACCCCTCGGGTCTTGGACTGCCATGGTCTCATAATAATCTCATCGCAGACAACATGCGTGTGGACTAACGCAAGGCCTAGTTAATGGTTCCACAATATAGAAATACACAAATATACACATATATATCGTCAGGTTATTCGCAAATCATAAAATCCTTCAAAATCACAAATACCTATAAAAAACCACTAAACAACCGGTAAAACATATATGCATATATATAATAAATAAATTATGTGTATATAAAATATATGCATATTAGTAAAATTTTCAAATAGTAGTCAAAACGTATCAAAAATTAAATTAAACTAAGAATAAGGTTAGAGAATACTTGTCTCGACCTTATACCTCACAGATCGAAAAAAAGGATACTCTGAAGTATCCAAATCAACTTTATCTCTCCTCTTTCGTGTGTCCTTTCTCTCTCTTCCCGTGTGGTTTCTCTCTCCTACCATGCTATGCCGCTCGTTGCCTCACCTGCGAGTTGTCGCTACCTCACCCACGAGCCGCCGCTGCCCCTACCTACTCTTGTGGCTGCTGACCTGCCCCGACGTTCTCTCCTCCTCCTTGTGCGCTACTGCTACCGCTCCCTTCTTTTCTCGATTACTTCCTTCACCTAGTTCGTGCCGCCTTCACCCCGTCACACCGCCTTCTTTCTTCTCATTCTCTCCTCCTCTTCTCCTTCCTTTCCATCTTCTTCTCCTCCTTCCTCCTTTTTCCTTCTTCCCTCTCATGGAAAACCCTCTTCCTCTCTCCCGTTCTCTCCTTCTTTCTTTTCATTTTTCCTTCCGCTCTGCCTGCTGCTGCAACTTTATTTCCCCCATCCCCTTCTTTTTCTATTGTTATTATTATTATTATTGTTATTTTATTTATATTTATATTTTATATTTTTCCTTTCCTTTTTTATTATCCCGACCGGCACTCGGCGGCAACACCGATACATATTAAGCGACAACCAACCGATCCAATTTTATTCACAATATTATAATATTTAATTAATTTTTATCACATTTAAATTATTTAAAATAATAAATATATTCAAATTAAATCAAATGGGAATCCAGATATTATAAAAGTGATGTCTAATGTCAATATATTTGGTTTGTGAGTGTTGAATAAGATTCTTAGACACACTGATATCGCTAATATTACACAGTAGATTGTCATGGTCACCTAGGTGATACTGTAATCAATTCATTGATTATAAAGATGAGGTCAAAATATTAGGTATTATGGAGGTTCTTGTGATATACCTATTGTCATCACAATACTTTTTTTCACTATGCTTGCCTACTTGGACTTCAAAAGGAATATATATTCAAACGTTTAGTAAATCTCGTCCTTTTCTACTTATTTCATGAAAAACACTACAAAGTTTTACTTCTTTAAAAGCAAGAACTAGATAAAGAGGTGCACAAGTAGGTGAATTCGTCTTTGCTTCTTCAATTAGTCTACTAAGATCTAGTTAATTGTCATTAACTTAACATGCTACTTCTCCTACTTCGTTCCTAAGGGTAGAAATCTAATGTAGTTATTAAAAAATAACACTTATCTTATCTACAGGAGTTTAGTACAACTACTGCCTATAGCTATGTCCTCTTCTTCGGTGGTAGACAAGGAGATAAAATTTTACTTCTAACTCATGCAGGCTATAAGATTAAAGCCAACATAGAAACATCCACCGGGAGTATTCTTTTGATCATCAGCATTTCCAACCTAATCGAAACTTGTACCGAATTCTAGGTGCTTGCTTAAAATCATATTGGGCCTTTTTGAACTTGTACACATAGTTAAGTAGCATAGGATTAACAAATCCCTTTGGTTGCTCAATTTGTACTTCATTTTGAATGACGCCATTGAAGAATATACTTTTGATATCCATTTGGTAAAATTTTAAACCAATCGTACAAACAATGGATAATTAGATTCTAATGGATTATAGACAAATTACGGGAGAAAAGGTTTCGATAAAATTTATTCCTTCAATTTAAGTATACCGGTAATGAGACAAGCTTTGTTTCTAGTGATGACACCATTTTCATCAGTTTTATTTTAAATATTCACTTGGTACCTATAATATTCATATTTTTAGGTTTACGTACAAGGATCCACACATCATTTCTAACAAATTGATTCAATTATTCATGCATGACATTAATGTAATATTCATCATTTAAAACCTCTTCAACCTTTTTGGACTCTATAAGGGAGACATAGCACCTATAAGTGAGTTGATTCAGAACTCATTACTGCAATCTCATACCCTTACTAAGGTCCCCTATTGTGTAGTCTTTAGGATGATTAAATTTTACTCTAGAAGATGGTTCCTTGCCTCGAAGGATGTCTCGAGTCTCATTGGGACAATCAATAAGGGCTGGTTCAGGATTGGATTCATGTTTATCACCCTCCTCATCCTAGTCACTGTTCATAGATTGCTCATTTGGAACATCATCTACAACTAAATTAACAGACTCCATCATTGTTAGAATTCGTTCATCGCAATAAAATTCGTTGTACAATAGATAGGCTCTACTTGAGTGAGAGTATCCCAATAAAATTCGTTCATCGCTTTAACCGTCAAACTTGTTTAGATTTTTTCTATCTTGAAGTACGTATACACATACTTACACATGACAGTGTCTGCCTCTTATATGTATATACATACATTTTCCCACTATAATACATGTACTGCATACCCAGCACTGCTAGATTATACTTAGATTTATATTTTTTTTACCAAACTCTCTCATTTCGTATGAACATACATATATAAATACATAATATACCTATAGTATACAGAAATAGATACATATACCAGATTTATGCAAAGACACGCTCACCGACGTACATATATACATACATACTTATAAATATTCTCCCATATATGTACACCACCTCGTAAATACCCACAGCATAAAATATACGCGAACCTATATGTATAAATATTCTTATACATACCCATAGCTTGCACGATTCACACGCCTACAAACCTTCATATATACATACATCCCTTCAAACACATACAAATGGATGCCGTCCGAACATGAGTATTTATACTTTCATAGATAAATATATATATACATGACCCGCACACATTTGTATAAGTATACAAATATCCATACACCGTATAATTGTATATATGTATGCATACCATTTTGCCACCATCTTTAGATTTCGATCGCCCAAACAGGATGCATGCTCTATTTCTCTTCTCTATCATTTTTACATCAAAAACATGAAATCCGCAACTTTAAAATCTCATTTCATAACACAAAAATTGTTTATAGTATAACTCGTCAATTATCGAGCCTCTAATCACCATAAATCCTCATTTTTTTCCTTCATTTCTCACCACCAATGTTTTTCCCAATTTTTCGATTCACATAAATAAGTGCCAATTTTTCTAAAAATAAGACATGCAAGCAAGAGAATAACATCAACAAGAAGAAAGGATGAATTTACTTACAGAAAATAGGACTGTTTCCTTACGAGAGAGAAGATAGACAAAGTATGGGGAGTCACTTACCTATTGGAAGCCTCGGTACAAAATACAACACACTAACTCACCAAATCTTTTACAGTGGTGCTAACGATGGCCCACAAGCTTCTAGCAGTAGAGATTCACCTCTAATTTCTCTACGCTCGTATCACAAATTCAATAGTATCGATAAAATTTAAGAGAGAATGAACAGATTTATATCAGAATAAAGGAGAAATATTTTTAGATGAGAGGAATTAACTTGCAATTACGAAAGATAGTGACAGTAAGGGAAATCACTTGCCTGATTGAGAGGTACACCAAATAGAGTAACGTTGTGACATTGATGAACAATAGCGACAATAAACCGGTAGCTCACAACACATTTGGCAACAACTTCAATAGTAGCCGTAACATCTCCCTTGACAGTTGTGACCCAGCAGCAACAAGCACTAGTGGTGAAAGCAAGATAGTGTTGTGCTTTGTCTCCCCTTCTTCTTTATTATTTTTGACGTATCGTATTTTTAATCGAAAATTTGACAGAATTTTAACTATAATACAGTCATCGGCTCACTACAAAACCTATAAATATCCTACTCAACATACATAATCCACGTATTCATAAACACAGGATCCAAAAAACCATAAAATCATTCGTGGCACCAACGTCATAATTCTGATACGACGTTGGTTTAGAATAGATATCACTAGGTATCCAAATTAACCATAATAACCTACGAAAATATATGCATTCATCAATACAGCGAAAACTATACTATGGGTATATCATCATCATCATATGCATACATCTATGTATAAAATCTATTAGAAATACAAAATATCCCATCAGAAGGTATAAGATTGTATAACTAAGTTCATAAGGTCATTTTCCACGTCTTCAAGCCTAGCCAGCTCAAATCCTTTACACCGTCTCATTGAGTGTAACTCATACTCATCTAGATGGAGAAAAAATAGTAATAGTGAGTCAAAATCTCAACAAGACACATATATATATTAAAGGACATGTAAAATTTTATAATTTAAAACATAATAATACAAGTAGGAAGAAACAGAGATACATATGAGATCATGAAATATGATTTAGAAAAGAATACTTTTATGATTCGTTCTAACTTTTTTTAGTTCATTCCTTTTCCTTTCTTAATTATCAAATCATGTCGAAAACCTATTTCGTTGGGGATATGGGGACAGTGGGCCTTACAGACTAAATGAGCGGTCGGTCGTAATCTGAATTGTATTTATTTTTACCCAATCAAAAGCTATCTCTTCTAATTTAAGGCTCAGATGTGGGCCGTCTACATATTATTCCTATAGACGTGGCAAATAGCCACACGTGGTACCAAAATAGACAGCATTCCACTATAATATATTAATGCATATCAAGGAATATCACCCACTATAAAGTACGGCCAGGCTAATCTTTGAATTTTTTATTGTAATATTTATGGGATATCAAAATATAATATCTACTGAATGATTCTCGGTTCTAGTTCTTAGTTTCTTATTTTTTAAAAAAATTCTGCTATTAAATATAAAATTCTTCGTTCCCACTATATTAGAGAATGATTCATAAATCCATCAATTCTTCATTCTCACTCTGTTGAAGAACAATTCATAAGTCTATCAATTTTTCGTTCCCACTCTACCAGATAATGGTTCATGAGTCATTCATTTAAATATAGAATATCCATTCTTGATTCTTTTTCCATAAAACTTATTCAAATTCATACTTTCATATTCCTCGTGAATTTTAATCCTTACGTGTTCTCATTTTCATGTATAATTTCCTTTGGAGCTTAAAAGAATTTAAGAATCCTTTTTACATTAAGCCAAATAAAATTTTAAAACTTTCGATCGATAATTATTTTACAAACGATTCATGACATGATTTTCGAAATATAAAAAATTAATATATTCATAATACGTGCATAAATTATCATAAAATTTAGAATATGTAAGAAATTCTTACCACCGTGAGCCAAACGTAACTTTCAAACTTTCGGATAATAAATAGCTTCACGGTTGCATGCAACATAATTTTTGAAACTTATACAAAATAATATACGAAATATACATGCGGATAATTATCTCAATTCATGTCTGATAATACTCCCAAAATACGTAAAATTAATATATACAAAATATATGTACATAAATGCCAAATAGTCAAAATACCCACGTCCATGAAAATAGAATTTCCAAGTTCTAAAATCAAATCATGCACAAATCCTTAATTTCGTGGGTAAAGCTGCCGGGGCGCGGGTTAGGGTTTCCAAGTGTACAAATCACATAACATTATCAAATCGGATACTTAATCGATAAATTAACATGTTAAAGATATGGTCATCCATATTCTAAAGTTGATTTATACAAAAACTTCAAAAATAATCAATAAAATCATTCGGGGCGCGGGGGTAGGGTTCCATGTTCAAAAATCGGTCAAAACTACGTATTGGATATGAAATCGAAGTATTTTTATGCTTAGGTTATAGGTAATATAAAATATAAACTTAATGGAGTATCAGAACGATGATACTTGAAGAAAATTAAACAAAAGTGTAAAAAAATGAAAGATGAGAGTATGGGTGCACATGTCTCGACCCAATCTGTCACTTTTCTAACTAGTTTACAGTCTGATTCGAATCCGAGAGCTTGATTTCCTCCTTTTCTCTCTTCTCCATCACTCTCTCTCTCTTCTTTCCTATGAAGGCCCGAAAAAATGGCCAAGAACCCTCGCAGCCACCTTCTAAATCACCGGCCGCCACTGGCCCACTGCCTTGGGCGCCTGCTACATTATTTGAGGCGCCCGGCAAGCCTACTCTGTCAAATCGTCCCACTGTCTCAAATTTTACTTTTTTCACATAAATTAAGCCCAACCTTAATCATTTAACTTAATTATCCGCATATACAATATTTAAAAATCGGTACATTACATTATTTCTCTGCACTCTCTCCCTCTAAGACCAAAATTGGTCGTGGAAGCTTCCTCTCTCTCCAATGTCTATCGATCACATGCTATCAGAGGAAAAGAAGGGTCGTATATATAGAAATTTCTGAGTGGAGACATGAACATTAGGTTATTACGGCAGAATAATTTGGCTGGTAAAGGAGAGTCTGATGGTCGGCCATTGTGAGGAAAGAGCATGCGAGTAGTCAGAGTAATGGAAAGAAAATCAGTTTGTTGGAGAGGAGATGGATTGGAGCTGTTGGAGAAGGGAAGGATAGAGGATGGGAAGCGTTGGTTGAGACCACGAGGAGCCGGAAGATTTGAGAGAAAATGAAAAAGGGCAAGGGAGAGAAAATGGATGAAGGGTTTGTAGGGAAGAAGGTGAAGAATAATAGAGAAGGGGTGATATTCATTTGCTTATTTTATTTATTTATTTATTATCATTCTATCCTTATGATAATAATAATTATTTTCTTATTATTATATTATTATTACTAATACGGTGGTATTATTAATTAAAATAATTTGTCTGAATATAATATTTATATCTAATATTGGAATATTTGATTGAAATTAAATTTGTTAATTTACATAGACAATATTTTTTTGAAAGTCAGTTTAACTCGATTTTATAATATCAACTTTAAAAATAGTTTATTTTATTATGTCCACAGTCAATAATTTTTATGGATCTTATCTTGAAACATTCAACCCGAAATACCGGGGTATTATATTCTAGTCTTCTCATTAATCTTACTTTGAGAGCCGTAGAATTTTCGCATATTATTGGATCCTAATTTTTACACCTTTTATGCTTTGACAAAGGCTCTCATACTAGAATAGAAATGTACAACAAGAGAGAATTATAAAAAAAATGTGAAATAAGAACGTCTTGATGTTAAATCTTATCAATAAATGAAAGATTTTCTCAAAAGAGGCTATACACAAGCATTCAAGAGGATTTTTGAAGAGCAGCCATTTTCCTTTTATTTTTCAATGTCTCCTTATGTTTTAGAAAGGAGATATTTATAGAGATAGTGAAAATCTAGATAAAAAATATGTAGTAAAGAAGAAGTTCGTGCCTTAGTGTATGCGCATCGCACAGGTGCACATTAGGTGCAAAAGGTAAAGCAAGGGGGTCCGTGCCTCTATCCACATAAGCTGCTCAGTGCATCAAGTGTAGGCAATCTGTGTAAACTATACTCATGCGTAGCTTGGACATATATCAAGTGTAAGAAATTTAGACAAAACATGTTTGTGCACAACTCGAGCATATAACAAGCATGAACAATCTTGACAAATGCACTCATGCGTGACTTGTACACATATCGGTCGTGACTAATCTAGAGAAAATGTGCTCTTGCGTGGATGTCATGCGTGGATACTTGAAATTACACATACGCGAGCATCTGTACTATTGAAGAAAATTAGTACATTATTATTATAAACCACCAAATATATTAGGGTTACCTCATTAAAATATTACAATAAAAAAAAGAGTATAACCAATACAAATCTTTGAATCTACTCTCCTGATTAGAACATTATCAGAGGTATTTAGGTTGTTACATTTTAATGCCATGCACAATTTTTAAAAATGTTATAGTAGTGAATAAATTTATTATATTATTATTATTAGATCGTAACCGTTTGATGTTAATATTATAATTTCTTTTGAAGTTTATGAATATAAAAAAATATTAATAAAATATGTTTTATTCTGTCAGTTTTAATAGAACATTCTATGATTTGAGTGATGTATGTAACATTATCTTCATATAAAATTATTGGGCTATCATTGATTGAGAATATGTTGAAGTAATGATTAATGATTTCAGCCAAACATATTATCTATTTGCTTCATTTATAGTAATAATTTGAGTGATTTGAAAAAATAGTAACTAATGTTTGTTTTATAATCTTTTAGGATATAACAATACCTCCATAAGTAAATTAATGACTTATTTGTGATCGCCTTTTATATAGATAAATAAATATTTTACATACGCATATCCAATCAATTGTGTACTTGATCTGTTGGGATAAAAATAATCTCATACTAGTAATATCACGAAGATAATGAAATACGTGCTTGATTTCATTTCAATGTCTTCTAGTTAGAGTGGATCTGTATCTTACTACTAAAGTTTTTGCAAAAGTAATATTAGGCCATGTATAATTTGCCTGATATATTAGGATATTAATAGTACTGAGATATGATATTTCAGAATTAAAAATTTTTTAATTATTTTTGTGAGAATAAAAATAATCCTTTTTTGCATCACAAGAACAAACCACCATTGAAGTAACCAAACCATATGCCTTATTTATATAAAACTATTTAAAAACTTTTTTCGTGTATATTGATCAATTAATAGGAGCATTATTTTAAAAAGGCACGATCTACATGCCAAGACAAAATGTTATTTTTTAGATATTGTTTTTATTTTAAATTCATTCTTTAAATAATTAGAGGTATTTCTGAGCTATTCTAGAATTTTTATAAGATTTAGATCATTAATATTAGTCCTAATAAAAGCAAATTTAGATTTCAGTTTATGGGCATAATAGGTTATTCTCAAACCTCTCTATTGATAAATATTCATTAAGATAGTTATGCCACTTGTGTTTGGGTTATCTCAATCTATGTAATGATCTTTAAAGTTTGATAAAGTATACACTTTGTGATTTACTTGAATTATACACTTTTGGTATTTTTGTATCCTTGAGAGATTTTCATATATATTTCATGATCTAATAATTCAAATAAATATGCAATAATTACATCCGTCAATAATATATATAATGTGCACAAAAGCAAGTAGATGTTTAATATCAATTTCAATTTATATACAATACTTATTAAAAGCTTTATATGTAAATTTACTGGTATTATATACTCGAATTATCTTAATTGGGTAATTATAAAATTATATTCTCAATCAAATTATTCAAGCAAGTAGTCTAGCAAATATAATATTTTTAGGAGAAAGAAGACAAATATGAGACCATCTAGCAGATGCATAAATTGTGGCCATAAAATATTTAAGTGGTCTATATGATGGATGTTTAGGCATACAATATCTCCATGAATTCTTTAGAAAAATTATAAAGATTTAATGACCATCTTAAAAGAGATGGTCTGATAATTAGTTTACCATAATAACAATCAGAATACAGATAATTAATAAATAACAAAATCTTCTTATCCTTTAACAAATATCTAAGTAAATTCTCGGATATCATTCAAATCATTATAAAATCCGAATGTCCATGACAATCATGCCAAATCATAAAAGCCTTTGTATCAGTGTACTTCTAGTATATCATATTATGTAATTCAATTAATTTTATTTTTGTATAACACAGTATATAAGATAAGATAAGTAATTTTTCAATACGAACTTATTGCTCAAAATTGTTTGAGTAATAAAACAGATACTCATTATCTTCTTTAGTGGTTTCAACATGCCAATCATTTATGAGGGATACATTTTGTTGCGTCCCTAGGTCCGCGGGTTATCGCACGGATTAGGGAGCTTTCGAATTCCTTAACACGTGGCAGCGTCAGGACAAGGGTCCGGTCTCCGTGTCTCTTAACCCGAAACCTGCACAACACAACCAACAAACAAGAGGTCAGGGGTCCGGCGGAATTTCTCCTACCATGGCCACTCCGACGCTCAAGTCAGCAAGCTTCCGCAATAAACGGTGATGTCACACTCGCTCGGGGCGGTGTGAAGATGTATGCTGATGATGGGTGAGTATGACTATGCTTAGAGTGGAGATGTAATGAGCAGGTATGGAAGGCTTGGCTTCCGTAGTGCACCGCTAAGAGTGGCTAACTCCCGCTGCCTGAGAAGGCAAGGGGGTTCGAATGTCTGAGATGAGGACTTGCGTTGGGCTCAGTGGTCCAAGGTCCTTCAGAATCCGTTTTTGTCTCATTGTGCTCCCAAGAATCATTTTCGAGAGTCAGGAGGTTGCTCGAGAGACTTAGAGTCCAAGCAATCGAGAGTTTTCTCCTTTTTTTCGGAACCCCTCTTCTAGAGGGGGGAGGGAGCTTTTATAGTCTCCCTCTCAGTGGACGCTGGGCTCGAGAATATCCGTTGATAGGGTTCTTTGGCCACTGGTCGCAGCCGTTGTACGCCGGTCATCTCGGCTGTCATTTTGTGGTGGTTGGCAGGCTTATCGGAGCTGCCGTGCCCAGTT
>JAOVVI020016036.1:0-11004 GCA_028571085.2 Nepenthes alata
TTTAGCTAGTGTTTCACGGCAAGTGTTACCATATTTATCCCTTAAAGCCCTATTTTCTGAAAACCCTATCAAATCACCGATTCTCACTGATAATGAACTTTCTGACACATATTTCCACTGATTGTGAACCATCTTGATACATTCTCAGGAAAAAACAATTCGTGTTCCTTTTACAGGGTTTGATGGAGGTCATTTTACCTCAATTCCTTTTCCTCATCCTTTGCAAGCCAGACAGTTCACGATCTGCTATTATTATGAAGGTCAAGGTTTCACTAAACGCCCAGAATTGCACTCTTCCACATTCATATTACCAAAATGCTTTAACCAGTCATCAATTGAAAAACCAATGGATCATTTCAAACAAACCTATGATGCATTTCAACTGAACTGCACTAGTTATACATTACATAACAACACCACTTCAGAATTCGTCCAACTGTTGGGACCAGACTGCTTATTTGAACAATAAGGAAAAAATTAATAACACACAATAAACAAATAATAATCACAAATAATAGATAACGCACAATTTTACGTGGAAAACTCCATTTTCAAATGAGGGAGAAAAATTACGGGACTATACATTCAAAATGTCTACTATGCAATATATGTTAAGTTACACAAATCCCAATAAATAAAAGGATACAACATCTTGTAATAAATAAACCCAAGCAATAATGAGTACAAGACAAAAAAGAAGAAACAAGGCCGGCAAAATATTCTTCTCAACTTTAAAAACAGCGTATCCAAGGTCGGCAGAGACTAGAATATGATTTAAAACTTAGTCGGATGCTTGAACCTTCATCTTTTTCCTTTTCTCTCTCTTCTTTTTCTCAGTGTCGGCATTCTAGATCTCAAAAATTGCAAAGTAGTTAACCCTAAAATACATCAGACGCATTTATAATGACAACGGCGCTCGAATGCCCGTTGGGAGCACATTGAGCCCTAGCCCACTGTAATCGGCACACAAGCACCCTCCTTGAGCGCGTATCAAATGCTAGACAATCTAGAGATCCCGCTTGAGTGCCTCCAATCTAAAATCGGCGCTCATGTGCTAGTCAAGTGCCTATTGCGCATCATTCTACAATTTACCCATATCAGTACAATGCACGTGAGTTATCGTACGAGCCACCAAACGACACGTCAAATGGATATGAGATCCACACAAGAGTGACCCATAACCCAAAAAATTTTCCCTCACAACCGTGTGGGGGCAATCATCATCCCGGCAATAGTTCGTCAAACTTCAAACTTCCCCCTCTGTATTACTTTGGTCATCATGTTCAATCCATTCTCTTCGATCTTGACATTGTCAAGCGTTAATAACTCCTAGTCAACGACATTTTGCACCCAATGATATCTCATATCAATGTGCTTCAATATGGAATGAAATGACGAGTTTCTATAAAGGTAAATTACGCTTTATTTGTCACAAAGTAACATATATCACTATTGCTTAAACCCGAGTTCTTGGATAAACTTCATCCACAACGTCTCCTTACTTGCCTCCATCACAACAATGAATTTTGCTCTGGTGATTGAAAGAGTAACACACTTCTACAACTTACATTGCTAAGAAACAGCTCCTCCCATGAACATGACTAGATACCCCGAGGTGGACTTCCAAAAGTCGACATCGTCTACTATGTCTACATCAGTATACCCAACCAAAAGTAGCATGTTACTTCCGAAACACAAGCACAGCTTGGAAGTTCCACGGAGAGACCCCAATATATATTTCATCGCGGACCAATACTCCGTACCGAAATGTGAAAGAAAACGGCTAACCGTTCCAACAATATGAACAATATCCGGTCTCGTACATATCATAGCATATATCAAACTGCCCACAGCTGAAGATTATGGGACAATTCTCATACTTGCCTTTTCATCATCCGTAGAAGGGCATTACCGATTATTCAGTTTAAAATAATTGGCCAACAGAGTGCTCACCTGATTAGATTTCTCCATGAAACGTTTAAGTACTTTCTCAACATAGTTCTCCTAGGACATCCGTAATTTCCTTATGGTCGTAAAATATTCTTATACCTTGAATTTGCTTCGCCAGCCCCAAATCCTTCATGGCACAGGATTTCCCAAGTTATTACTTCAATTCAATGATCCAACAGGCATTTTCCCCAACAATGAGTATATCATCCACATAGAGTAGAAAAATAACGAAGTTGTCTTTAAAAAACCTTTGAACGAAGACACAATGGTCCGAAATAGTTTTCTAATAGCCTTGACTTACCATAATAGACTCAAACTTCTTACACCATTGTCTCAAGCATTGCTTCAACCTATATAAACTTTTGTTCAAACGACACACTTAACACGGAATCCCTCCAACTGCTCCATGTAAATCTCCTCCTCAAAGTCACCATGGAGAAACGTCGCTCACACATCCAACAGTTTCACTTCCAAATCAAAAAACTGTGACCAATCCAAGCACCACCCTTATTAATGACATCTTTACAACAAGAGCAAGAATCTCCTCAAAATCGATACCCTTCCGCTGATTAAAGCTTTTCACAACCAACCTTGCCCTATAACTTAGTTATGGGCTGTTTTCATCAGCCTTTACACGAAAAACCCACTTAATCTTCAAAACTCATTTGCCCTTAGACAATTTAGTTAGCTCGAATGTGTGGTTCTCATGTAACAACTTTGTTTCATCTTACATGGCTTCCATCTACTCCGATTTGTACACAGTGAACTCTCTATAATTTCATCAAAACTTCGGGCTCTCCTCCATTAGCAAGAGGCACATACTCATCAGCTAATAGACAAGTACATGACCTTTAATCTCTCGTGGATCATCGAAGTGAGATTATCTCAATTGGTTCAGCAACATCATGAGGAACAGCGTCATCCTCATTTGCATCATCCTCTCCATTGAGCTTAGGAGTCCCACGGTCTTCTTCTCCTTCAACATTACCTTGATCACATCTTCATTATGAACGGGCACTAGTATCAATGATTCGGAATTTGAATCATAAAGCCGGCTATTGTCACCCAATTTATTTTCCCCGTAACCAAGAAAGATGCATTATCTTGTCTTCGATTATAGCTTGGACCTTTCGTCATTCAGGATATAAACAAAGGACTTGCACCCAAACACGCGCAAATAGTCATAGGATACTTCCTTCCGAACCACACTTTCTCTAGTACTTCTCCATTCAATGGACCACTTGGTAATAGGTTGATTACGTGAGCCACGATATTTAAGGCTTCCCCCCCAAAATGAACCGGGGAGTTTCGCCTTCAAAAGTACACAGTGAACTCTCTCGATCAGCATCCTACTCATCCGTTCAGCTACATCGTTCAGCTGTGGTGTCTTCGGTGGAGTCCTTTGGTGTTGAGTTCCATGGATCCGATAATACATGTTGAATACTTAAATATACTCTCCACCGTTATCACTCCGAATGTACTTTAATTTTTTCCCCATTTAGCTCTCCACCAAGGTTTGAAATTGTTCAAAAACATTAGGAGCTTGATCCTTCGAATTTAATGGATACACCCATAGTTTTCTTGAATGATCATCAATGAACATGATAAAATAAATTGCTCCTCCAAGTGTTTTAACTTTGAGAGGACCGCATATGTCGATATGAACTAGCTTAAGAAGATTTGTCTTCTTTGTGGACAAGTTTCCATGGAACGAAACTTGCTGTTGTTTTTACACCATGCAATGGGATCAAATCTTAAGTTTAACTTCCTTTACACCTTGAAGGAAGTTTTTCTTAGCCAAACAATTCATCACCTTTTTGCTCATATGGCTCAACCGTTGACACTACAAGTTTGAAGACTCCTCACTTCTCACAACATGCACGTCTTCGGCTGAAATTGGGGCTTACAACACGTACAAGTTGGAAACTTTTTTTCCCCGAGCTATAACTAGAAATCCTTTAGTCAACTTCCATATCCCTTCACAAAATGTGTTGCAAAACCCTTCATCATCGAGTTTCCCCGCTGAAATAAGATTCAGCAAAATGTCCTGAATGTGTTGTACATCCCTCAACAACAACATGGTTCTATTGTTAGTGATCAGGCACACGTCATCACAACTGACAATTTGGGATGTGCCTTTATTTCGCATCTTCAACACTCTAAAATTACCAGAAGTGTAAGACGTAAAGAATTCCCTTCGTGACGTGACATGACGTGGAATGAGGCTCCAGTGTCCTCCATCCAATTAGTTTCATGATCCACCAAATTAATTACCTCATCTTCTTTACACACTAACAAAAGACCGGCCTTGATCACAATTAAGGCTCTGTAAGATCTCGATCCCGGAATGTGATAATTATGGAATAATTATAGTGGTAATAATCATATTCGGGCTTAAGTATAGTGAAAAATTTGATATCAAAGCAAAATGATGCGAAATAGGCAATGGGTGGCATAGCGCCTGATGGCCGCTCGAGCGGCCGCTCGAGTGGAAAAATACGAATGCACCGCTCGAGGGTCGCCTAAGGCGGGATGGGAGCGGGAGTAGCTACGAGGTTGGCGCTCAATCAGCACTGGAGCGCCAACCCAGGCGCAAAAATGCGAAAGTAGCACCTGATGACCGTTCGACTGGCTCGAGCGTCAGTCATGTGAACCGCACACAACTTCTTTTCCCTTTGTGTTTTAAAGGGATTTGCGGCTTTCCTTTGGGAAAAACGTAGAAGAGAAGAGAAGGAGAAGGAAGAGAAGAAAAAGGGGAGAAATCTACCATTTAGATCCGATCAAAGTAAAGATAACTATAAACTGAGCTCAGGCAAGTGTATTTCGGATGTTATTTACTGTTTTTATAGCTTTTCAGTATCTCAAACATTGTGTTTATACTTTAAGTTCATAATTTTTCATATTCAGTATAAATAAAGCATATTTTTCCTGATTAATTGGACAGATTTCATGTTTACTAACATGTACTGTAATATATAACCTCGATTTCATGAAAAACCATGAGTTTGATATCCGATTTATGTTGGAAGGTTTGGCGAAACCCTAAGTACAAAAATGAAAGGATTTAACGGTTTTAATCCATAAATTATGACTGGTAAATGTTGATTTGTAACAAGATAATGTCCATGTTGTGATTTATATCTGAAAATTTTACACATAATTTTAGTGATAAATTACTATGAATTTCTAAAGCATACTGAAAAGTTAACCGTGAGATTCTGACTGATTTCCTAAAGAACGATAGATTATAAATTTCCTGATGTTGTTAATTAGGACCTAAGACTGATATATAGTCAGGTAAGGTTCTCCGACATGCCTTAAAACGTTATGGTGGTAATCGATGATGACTCTGTCCATGGAGTTATGCATAGTCCGCCCTTCCTCAGGGCGATAACCTAGAGGGTAGTTACTGTTATTGGCCAGCGTCATTGTACTGAATCCCACGAGAAGGGATAACTGTTACTGGCCTTAGATTGTATGAAGTGAATATAATCTATCTTCGATTATTTGCCCCCTAGGCTAGTATGGTCTACTAGTTTGGTTCTTTCTGGTAGAAAAGTGATTTATGTTTTCTTATGTTTCATGTGCCCCTCTGTTCATGCATATTTCCGTGGTTTGGCTTATCTATATGCATGTTCCGCCTAAAAGAAATTTCTAGAATTTAGAAGTTTAACTCCGACTTTGATTTCTGATGCTTGTCCTATTGGTTTATGATTTCTGAAACTTGATTTTACTGGTTTATACTTTCTCTGTTTTCATGCGCTCTTCTGCTACTGCCATGATTGAATATTTTCATGTTTTTATTCATCTGCACTTATGTTCAGCATGAAGACTTACATTCTACATGTTTTGGTATCTTATTGGATTTCGGCTCACTGTTTTACTATTTTTTATCCCCAGATAAAACAGTTGAGTTAGTGCTAGACGAGAAGGAATAGTTAAAGTCTTGCCTAAAGACTTTTGGAAACTTGAAAATATTTTGGAGACCTTGGAAGAAAATAGTTTGAATGCAAATACCGGATTTTATATATGAAATTTTATGTATATGGATCTTGTATATGAAATGCATGTCATGTATGTAATGAAATAGGGATTATGCTTCCGCAGGTATATAGTTCCGCTTCCGCTATATGTTTTCTAGATTTGTACAGATCCTAGTTGGCATTTCTATTCTGAATTGTTGATTTAGTGGATAGGATATGTGGAATGTAAGCCGTAAAAAATTATACGGCGTTTGTGGATCCTGTATTAATGATGGAGATTATGATGTTATTTTATATATTTGTAGGTTTTATACAGGCTTTATATTTCAGTTAACCAAGTTTTAGGAAAAATTCTGTCTGTTTTCCCTTAGAACTTTAGGTTATTATTTGGGCTTCAGTTTCTATTTCTGCAATAACGAAATTATCTAAAGACCAAAAAAAAAAAGCCCGTTCCGTCATAAATGGTATCAGAGAAATGAGATGCCTTAAGATTGATCGATCGAAAAGCGGAAGCATAGGCTTAAATTTTTGTAGGGATAGGTCGGGGTAGCTAAGGAAACTAGGATGCTTAGGAAGTTGATCCTTAGGCTAGGTTTGAATTTCATTAAACTACTGATAACTCCTTCCGTTAACTTGATTTCTTTTGGTTTATAATGTAATGCTTACTTTTGGTTATAGGATCTAAGATGGCCAGTAGGAGAAATTGAAGAAATAATCGTGGTGGTGCTTGTACTCCCCACGATAGAGAGACTGCTTATGTGGATTTGTTAGAGAGGATGACAAATGTGGTGAAATCTGTGGAACAGAGACATATGGCTCCGGTCCCAGCACCTGAGCCAGCTCTAGTAAACCTTGCTTCGACGACATATGATAGATTTACAGCGGAGCAAGCGCCAGAATTTTTGAGAAAGCCTAATCCAGCAGAAGCGGATGTTTGGTTTAAAAAGATGAAGAAAATTTTTGCTGTGATTTGTTGTACCGATCAGGAGAAAGTTACCTTCGCGGTGTACAAGCTGAAGGGCGAGGCTGATAGTTGGTGGAGTATGAGAAAGAGAGCACTTGGAGTACCCGACGATGCAATTACATAGAGGATGTTTAAAGATGTTTTCATAAAAAAATATTTCCTGTCCAGTCTCCAAGATCAAAAGGAGCAAGAGTTCATGCGGCTAAGACGGGGGAATATGACTGTGATTGAATACGACGCAAAATTCACGAAGCTGTCTTGATTTTCGCCCTATTTTGTGGAGGACAAGTTGAGGAAAGCAAAGAAATTCCAGCAATGGCTGTGGGACGATATTAGGAAGCAATAATCAACCCACAAGCTCTAAACCTATGCTGATATTCTGGATAGGGCGATGATTTATGAGAAGGAGGCAGAGACTCGGAGATTTTTTGCAAAGAGAGCTGCTGGCCGGGCGGGTATCAGTGTTGGATCAAGTGTAGGGCCTCTAGGACCGTTTAAGAAGGCGAGAACAACTGATAAAGGGAAGAGCATTATTCCAACTCAGTCAGTGGCTGGCTCTTGAGCATCAGCCACTGATTGTACTTTCTGTGGGAGGAAGCATCCGGGGCAAGCATGTCGCAAGGCATCGGGAGCATGTTTTAGATGTGGATAGCAAGGCCACTTGGTGAAAGGCTGTCTATTACCCCCAAGGTTAGAAGGAAAGAAGCCTACTGTCACAGCTAAGGCTTTCGTGATGACTGTTCAGGACCCGAAGGCATCCCCAAATATTGTAAAAGGTACCCTTTCTATTTGTGGAGTTCCTGCCTCTATATTATTTAATTTGGGGTCTACCAACTCTTTTATTTCTCTACGATTTGCATGTTGTATTGTGTCTGCCCCGTGTGTTTTGGATTATTCCTTGTCTGTGTCAATTCCCACTGAATTCTCTGTAATTACTGATATTGTGTATTCTGGATGTATGGTTGAAGTGAATGGGGAATGTTTAATTGTGGATTTGGTGTTATTGAATATGGATAATTTTGATATAATTCTGGGAATGAACTGGCTAGCTAAATATCATGCCAGTATTGATTGTTTTCTAAAAAGGGTTTGTTTTGATATCCTTGGGATGGAACCCTTTTTCTTTTAAGGTATTAGGAAGAAGGAGGTGCCTGTATTAATTTCAATTTTGCATGCCCAGCATTTGATGAAAAGTGAATGTAAAGCTTACCTAGCATATGCCTGTACCACTGGGAGTCATAGTGTACCGGCTAAGGATATCCTTATTGTTTGTAATTTTGAGGATGTCTTTCTGGAGGAATTACTTGGATTACCTCCATACCGGAAAATTGAGTTTGAAATTGTCATTATTCTCGGAGTTAGCCCGATTTTTAAAGCGCCTTATCGTATGGCCCTAGCTGAATTGAAAGAATTGAAGTTATAGTTACAGGAGTTATTAGATAAGAGTTTTATCAAACCGGGTGTATCTCCTTGGGGAGCACCAGTGTTGTTTGTGAGAAAAAAAACGAGTCCTTACGGCTATGTGTTGATTATCATGAGTTAAATAAAATCACGATTAAGAATAAGTATCTGTTGCCGCGTATCGATGATCTGTTTGATCAATTGCAGGGATCTCGGATGTTCTCGAAGATTGATTTGAGGTCCGGTTATTATCAATTGAGAATCAAGCCAGAAAATGTGGCTAAGACTGCTTTCCGGACAAGATACGGCCACTATAAGTTTCTTGTTATAACTTTTGGCCTTACGAATGCCTCTGCTGCATTTATGGATCTAATGAATAGGATATTCAAACCGTATCTGAATAAATTTGTGGTAGTGTTTGTTAATGACATCCTAATATATTCAAAGGATTATGAGGAACATGAAACTCACTTAAGGATAGTGCTTCAAGTACTCCGCAGGGAAAGGCTGTATGCTAAGCTGAATAAGTGTGAGTTCTGGCTAGAAAATGTGATATTTTTGGGGCATGTAATTTCTGACGGTGGTATTTCTGTGGATCCAAAGAAGGTGGAGGCTGTTACAAATTGGAGTAGGCCAACGTCTGTGACCGAGATTAGGAGCTTTCTTGGCATGGCTGGCTATTATAGGCGTTTTGTAGAGAATTGTTCACAGATTGTTATGCCTCTGACTTAGCTAACGAAAAAGAATGCTAAGTTTGAATGGACTAAGGAATGTTATCAGAGTTTTCAGAAGTTAAAGGATCGTTTGACTACCGCTCCGATACTAATTATTCTGGAAGGTTCAGGTAATTTTGAGGTATAATGTGATGCCTCTAAGGCGGGTTTGGGTTGTGTACTGATATAGCATGGTAAAAATTATAGCTTATGGATCTAGACAACTGAAGGTGCATGAAAGAAACTACCCGACTCATGATCTGGAGCTAGCTACTATGATATTTGCCTTGAAAATTTGGAAACATTACTTATATGGTAAAAAATTTCTTATGTATTCTGATCATAAAAGCTTGAAGTATCTGTTTTCACAAAATGAACTTAATATGAGGCAAAGGAGATAGCTTGATTTCTTGAAATGTTATGACTGTATAATACAGTATAAGCCAAGGAAGGCAAATGTAGTTGCAGATGCATTGAGTCGTCGATCGAGTTATGTGGCTATGTTGCAAATTAATCAAATGGAGATGTTAGATTATCTGAAGCAATGTGATATCCAACGATATGCTCGGGGTGATAAGATACTCCTATCTTATCTTCAGATCCAACCGGAGGTAATTAATGAAGTTAAGGAGAAGTAAGTAAATGACCCGTTCCTGGTGGATATTGTAAGTGATCTGAATAAGGAGTCTCGAGCTTATTTCAATGTCCGGACTGAAGGAGTATTGAAATTCAGAGACCGATTATGTGTACTGGATGATAGGGAATTGAAGGAGAAGATTTTGAAGGAGGCTCACCGGTGCGGTATAAAATCCACCCTGGGACGAACAAAATGTATCAGGATCTAAAGAAAACTTTCTAGTGGAGGAATATGAAGAGGGGATATTATGGCTTATGTGGAGAAATGCATTGTATGTCAGCAATTAAAAGCTGAAAGAAGTCTTCTGGATTGTTACAACCAATACTGATCCCGAGCTGAAAATAGGAAAATATTACTATAGATTTTGTATCAGATTTACTGAGGACTCCCAAGAATCATGACGTCATCTGGGTTATAGTTGATTGGCTGACAAAATCAGCCAATTTCTTGACAATCAGGACGACTTATTCCCGTGATAAACTGACCCAATTATATGTAAGTGAGATTGTGAAGCTTTATGGAGTACCTGCTTCGATTGTGTCTGATAGGGATCCACGTTTTGTCTCGAGGTTTTGGAAAAGTTTGCATAAGGAGCTGGGGACGGAGTTAAAATTCAGTACTACGTATCACCCCCAGACTGATGGCCAATCGGAGTGTACTATTTAGATCCTTGAGGATATGTTGAGGGCCTCAATATTAGAGATGAAGGGGACCTAGGACACTTATCTGGCTTTGAAAAAATTTGCATATAATAACAGTTACCAAGCTAGCATCGGCATGGCGCCTTTTGAGGCACTGTATGGGAGGAAGTGTAGATCGCCGATTCACTGAGAAGAGATTGGAGATAAGAGCATTTTGGGTCCTAAGATTATTAAGGAAACGACGGAGAAACTTAAGCTGATTTACGAGAACCTGAAAGTTGCTCAAAGCAGGCAGAAAAATTATGCAGACCAGAGGAGGGCAGAATTGAGCTTTGAGGTAGAAGATTATGTCTTTCTGAAGATTTCACCATCCAAGGGAACGTTCAGGTTCGGAGTGAAAGGAAAACTGAAGCTGCGATTTATAAGTCCTTTTGAGATTTTGGAGAGGATCGGGGAGGTAGCTCACAGGTTGGCGTTACCACCCAGTATGGTGGATATACACGATGTATTCCATGTATCGATGCTTCGGAAGTCTGTCCACGATCCTACGCACATGATTGAGTACGAGCCCTTGACAATTGACAAGGATTTATCCTATATCGAGGAGTCGATGCAGATTCTAGATCGAAATGATCAGAGATTACGCACGAATACCATTCCCCTGAATAAAGTACTTTGGAGGAATCATTCACCGGAGGAGGCTACCTGCGAGCGC
>JAOVVI020016039.1:0-11003 GCA_028571085.2 Nepenthes alata
AACAAGTCAAATTAGAAGGCCAAATGCCAAATTTTTCTCCCCTTTGGAAAGTTGGCTAATGGGTAAATGAATAGTCTAGCATTGCCCAATTGGAAAGAGTAGCACTATCAATCTCATCTACTCATATCCATATTCTTAACGACAATAATAATGTTCGGATATTGTAAATTTAGGTTTAAAAAAATCATGTTTTAAATAATAAGAATATAGATAATGTTCATAAATTTGGTAATTCGTTAAATTTTTAGGATTTTGGGCCAAAAATTTATCAGACGATAAATTATATTAATGTGCCGTGATTGCTATACTGCTCTTATGGTATGTATTAGATGTGGATTTAATTGTTACCTATGGTATTATACGTCGGGCCCATGTCACACGCCCTTCGAGTCAAGCTATATGATAAGGCCAAATTGAGTTAACTATATGAATTTATTTTGTTATTTTTATTCGATTTAGTATTAAAATATTTTTTATTATGTAAATTATTTTAGATATGTCTATTTATGACCGATTATTTTTTTTTTGTGTTTTTTAGCTTATATCTTAAATATTTAAATCACCTTAAATATTATTTTCTAATCTTATTTTTTATAGGTCATTTTTTAAATATTTACAAATAATATTATTCCTTATCTTTTAATATAATTTTACTTATTTATCATAATATTTTTATTTCTATCAATTCGTATTTGATATAAATTCGTGTCTCAACCTATTTTATTAACATCACCTAAAAGTCAATTTTATTGGTTAATGGTATCTATGTTGTATGTTATTAAATATGGTACCTGTGTTGCAATAATGCAAACTTGAAGACCTCAAATGCAAAATAATTAATAATAAAATGGAATGCTAATAACTATAAATGCTACTTCTAATGACATAATTTAATAATTAATGTCAAAAATCACATCGAATTTCTCAGTGATTCAGTTGTCTTATTATTCAAATATTATATTACAAATATAGAAAAAATTAAAATTAACACAAAATGTGTATTAACCAAATATTTGACATGCAATTCTTTTAAAATAATTTCAATCATTAAAAAAACATATTAGTCCAACACTTAAAATAATCATAACACCCACAGTAAATTTGATCAAAATTGGACTATCTAACCAATATAATTTAATTAACTTAAAATTTTATAAAATTTAGTCATTATATAAAAATATTATAAACAAATATAATTATAAGATTATATCTAATTAATTTTTTAAATCAAGTATGATTATAAGTGAACATATATGACTCAACCCAACCCAAATTATAAATTTTTAGTAGGTACGTATATTTTTTAAATTTTAAATAAATACTACATTAAAAAATTATTTTAATATATCACATTTTTATATAAATAATTTTTATATAAATTTGTCTACTAAATATATAATTACATTATAAAATTTTTAAATAACAAATAAATAAATAAAGAGAGATATATATATATATATATAGGTTCAAATCGGGCTGATTTAATTTATACACAAACACGATCAAGACTTCCAACAAGAATGATCATGCCCGACCCACTCTATTTATCAGTTATAAATTTTTATCAGTCTAACCATATCAATTCAAACTCGATTTTAATCAAATCTACCTCATTCCTTTATCTAATATCCCCAATTTTTGGGAAAATTTTTACAAGCTAATACATAAAATATTTATGGCATGATTATAAAATTCTCATGACTAATGTTATAAGGCTGTATAGAGTGGGCAAACATTGAGACAGCAGTAAGATTACTCAATTTTGACCTGAAATCAATGTTCAAATTAAGAAATTGGTATGTATCATTGGAATGCACAAACAGAAACATATAATTCAAGTTACCTGCAGATCCAATGTGGGCTCTGTTTTATTTTTTATTTTTTTCTGAAATTCAAGAAATAATTCAGCATTATTCTATTAATTTGGTTCATACCAATTCTCATAAAGGAAAATCCTTCACACAAAGATCAAATTATTAAATCAGATATTCTAAACATAAAAAATTCTCTGCATTTACAGAGATTAATATGTATATATTTTAACTTCAACTGACCCCACAAAAATAGATTAAACTGTATATATTTAAAATTCCATATTCTATACAAGAACAGGATAATAGATAATTAAGGCCAAAAAGTAAAAATTTTCAACATAAACACACCCGTCTCCATACAAATCAATGATAAATCATAAGGTGGGAAGTCTTACCCTTGTCCCTTCCCCCACAAAACTGCCCCTATAGACTCCACGGAGAAGCTGCCCTTGCAAATATCAGTGGCCTCACTGGTTGATTGCCTGCCGTAGGATTGGAGCGGCAGCTGATCTGAGCACATTCGTCCACTACGACTGCCATCATACCCGGGTGTCGAAGCACGGCTTGAACCCACAAGCATATCGCCCTCAAGTATCCGAAGTACCTACTCAACAGATATAATGTTGAGATATAATGAAAGAACGATACATTATTATAAGTTTATCATAATTTTATTGAAAAGGATAATATGACACTTGTTATGTTGGGCCTACTCAGCAGGAAAGCAAAAACAATAAATTAAAAGAGAAAATTCCTTATCAAGTCATATTTTTCAGTAAATTGTAAAAACTTAGTAATAGTGGTATTTTTCGCAGTGAAAATCCCGCTAGTTTTATGCTGTTGAATAGGAGGGCCAGGCCAGCATCCGAAATATCCACTCAAGGGTTAAAAAGTGGAGATTATCTTCTCTAAGATTAATTTCTTCAAAATGTTCAAGAGGGTTTCATTTGGCAGAAAACAAACAAGTTTACAGCTTCAGCTTTTGTCTTTTACCTGTGACATACGCGGCCTTGAGTGAGGATCCCTCTGTATGCAAAATGATGCAGCTTGCATCATACAGTAGACCTCCTGTTCTGAGTATTGGTTCCCAAGACGAGGATCGATGAGTTCGTCAATTGTATACTGTTGTAAAAGCGGGCGTGCCTGATCAAAGATGCCGAAAGCATAAGAAGCAAGAGATGGGGGGAAAATAGCTTTTCATGATAGCAATGGACAAAAGACGAGTAGTATTGTATATTTATAACAATCATAAAAGGTTATTTTTGATACATGGAAGGAGAGGGATGAAGAGAGGACAGGGAGAAGCAGCAGCAGGGACGGCAAGATGAGAGGGAAGCTATTAAGGTGAATCCAAATTTTTTAAGTTTATTATAAATCCGACGGTTAAGATTAAATGTTAGATTAATGAACGGTGAAAGTTATATAGCCATTTAAATCGTTTAAAGCAATTTCTACCGTTTATCCATTCAACTTTTAATACTAATCTTAGTTTCACAAGGAGCCTAAGAATTTGGGTTCACCTTAACAGCTCTCCAACTAGAGGGGAGGGGAAGAAGAAGCAAAGGGGAGAGATAATCAATTAGACAACAATTACACTCATAACATCATTCATTAGAATTGTCAAAATATATATAAACACAACTTCTAAATTAAATAAAAAATAAATATAACTTCATAAACGATAGGGACAATCCAAAATACAGAAATAATGGAATAAACTTCTCACATTTCCTAGACAACTCAAAAGCTAATTAAATTACAGTAACCTCAATGATATAACAAATTTATGAAAGTATATCTAATAAATGAACTCATATCACTTTTGCTGCCAATTTTTTTTCTGCAGGAAGAAAGCATAGGAAAAGAAATAGATTTCTCGATAATTACCCATTCAGTAAGACACTGCTGCCCCTTGGGGCGAGAGAGATCCACTGCTTTTCGCCCAGTAAGAAGCTCTACCAGTACAACGCCAAAGGAATAAACATCAGCTTTTTCTGTGATTTGGCCACTTTGAGCATATTCTGGAGCTAAATACCTGACCCAGACAGGAGAAATTTAATTGACATTAATTGAAAACATTGGAAAATCCTTTTTTTTCCCTTAGTTTCAATTCCGAGATTTACCCAAATGTTCCGATTACTCTTGTTTCAACTCCAGTGTCTCCGTCAGGTTGCCACCTAGCCAAGCCAAAATCACCGACCTTGAAACCAAAAATTGAAAAGTGGGATCAGAAAAACCTCAACGGTAGAAACACATACTTGCTTGAGAATTGTTTGCTCCACCACAAATGGCAGCTTGTTGCACAAACCTTCCACTGTGCGTGGGTCCGGAGAAAGGTTGGACAGTTTTGGTATATTGTAAGCAGTTTTACCTTACATTATACAAGAAGTATTTTCACAACTTGTATTGGTGACCAACAAATCACACTTGGCAATTCTATTGTCATGGTCAACCATAAATGGCAGCCAGTTGCACTGAACTTCCACTATGCGTAGGGTTTAGGTGAAGGTCATACAACTTTGGTCTATTTGTAAGCAATTTTTATCTTACATTATGCAAAAGGCCATTTAAACTACTCAAATCTGTGACCAACGGCTCACATAACGATAACTCTACTGCTACACCGGCCACCACTCCCCTTCAATTGTCTAGTAAACCATAGACAGAACAAATCATAATTTGAGGAAAGGAGTTCACATGTACAACCGAACCTACCATGGAAGATGGGGAGGAATATGCGCCATGGAGCTGTTGACAACTTATTTGACTGTCAGCAATAACTTTGATACAGATATTAGGGACATTCTAAATTAAAAAAAAATTGATTTGCTTTGTTCAGAAAAAAATTTATTTTATTTGATTTTAATTTTAATTTTATTTTAAAAAATTATGTCATATTTAGTTAAAAAATTATATTTATTTCTAAATTATCCTAAAATTAGGATTTTTTTATATAAAAACCCTAAACTCTATTATTTGAGGTATGATTAATGAGTTCAATAAAATTGAGTGATTGTAATTCTCTTTTCTCTGTTGATTTATCTACTTCTCTTCTCTTTCTTCCTTTTCTCCCAATTTCTCCTCTTTTTCTTTCCCTACTTTTCCCCCTTCCCCGCCTTTGTTTCTCCTTCTGTTTCTTCTCCTTTTCCCAATTTCTTCTCCTTCCCTTCCCCTACTTTCCCCCCTTCCCTGCATCAAACTTGCTCCCAGATCAGAACCATGATGTTTAATGCACATCATATTAATGTTTATCTTAACAGTTTAGAATTCATCTAGTTATAGAATCAAATACTATCAGCCATTTTCCCCCCATGGTTATGCTTAATTCATTGGGAAGGTTATACAACAGCACTAATAACAACGAATTTTCAGCAAGATGTCTTTAGTATAAGATATAACCCGTGTAAAGACTTGAAAAATAAATAATTTGGAGAACATGACAATGGTAGCAACTCCGTATATCTACTATGATTTTATGGATGGAGATTTGAGACAAAATCCAGGCAGCATATCACTTGCGTAGATGGATTGTCAAAATTATCATACCAGCGGCTCATAATCATGAGTGAGAAGAATGTTGTTTGGTCGCATATCTCGGTGAACTATGCAGCCCACTCTGCATTCTTCATGAAGATATCGTAGACCTCGAGCAGCTCCAACAGCAATCTTGTGCCGAGCATACCATCCCAGTGGACCACAATTTCGCCCTGAAATTACCCGATCTTTAATGAATTCTACAGATTGCTAGAAACATTAACAGAAGGATAACTGTGAAAATCCGAAGCATTAACGAAGGTGAATACATAGACTCCACAAGTATTTCAGGAACTTGTACAATCTCTGTCAGCTGAAAGTCACACATTCTCACATCCGGAGGCTGAATAGATGCACATAGCAGAAACATGATCATAAGATCAGATAAATGAAGATTCAACCCAATATAGAATACATGGCCGCCATTTCGAACTAATATTTTCCAAGTACCAATCCAACATCATCACAAGGAACTCTAGAATCCATTCTAAGAACTAAACGAAATGAAATGGAAAATTATAAACTACCAAATGTTGGTGCATCTGTAATTTTGCAGAATTAACATCTAAATTCCAAATAAGAGAGAAGTTACCGTAGAGATGAGCATCCAACGATCCATTGCATATATACTCATAGACGAGAAGTCTCCTTTTGTTCTCAATGCAATACCCAATGAGCATAACAACATTCCGATGCTGAGCACAGCTCAGGACTTCCACTTCAGAGCAAAACTCAACGTCACCCTGAGAACTAGCCAGCTTATGTTGCTTGACAGCGATTGCCTGGCCATCAGGAAGAACCCCTCTATGAACTGATCCAAAACCTCCTTCAGCTAAAAAATTAGCTTTAGAAAATCCACCAGTAGCAACCTCTAGCTCAGAGTAGCTGAACCACCGCGGAGGTTTCCCAAAAACAGGTGCCTTGTGTTGACAGATTGAACACAGTGGAGGAGGGCCAAGAGGAATTCTTGACAATGAAATTGCTTTTCTTACATTTCCATTGAAGCTAATATCTGACCTATGGAAACTAGATTCAGTTCCAGTTTCTTGATCAAGTTTAGAGTACTTCTCCAGAAAAGTCCTTGTCGGGGAATTTTGAGACTTGTTTTTTGCGTTTGTTGATCTTTTCTCCAGGTTCTGTGAAGACTGATGATGTGACTTGAGATGTTCCAAGATCCAAGGCTGGAATCCTAAGCTTGTTGAACATGGAGACAAGCCCTCGCTATCTGTGTCCGAGCTTGAGTCATCCCGATCCCCACTTTCCTTTGTAACTACTGAATCTTCTTTCTTAAGGTTTCCATTCATCTCTGTCACAGACAACTGTGAAGTTCCAGGATCAGAGCTTGACACTGATGAAGTTCCCACTTCAGTGGTTGTAAATAACTCAGGGCTACTACTTGGAGTCACAACGGGTCCTCGAATGGATTTCAAGGGATTATCCTTGCTTTTAATATGTTCCATTGAAGCTTCCTCAACTTCAGAATGTAAGGAACTTACTATTTCATGGTCTTTTGTAGGTGAACCAACTAAGTTCAATCGAAGAAATTTGGCTTGGGAACGTTTCATAACGACAATATTGCAGTGAAGCTCCTCCATGCAGCGCCTCTCCTCATGTTTTAGCTGTCTGCAATGGGGAAAAAGGATTAACATTTGGACATAAATAGAATATCATGAAAACCCAATTTTATTTCAATCCAGGCTTGCAAACCAGAGACAATTCTGAGCATTACTTGTCCAATATAACCCAATTAGCTTGAACTTTTTTGGCCTCGGCAGCCACCACTCCACAGGATAAAGTGGTAACAATTCTGATCTTGACATTTTTCTACAGCATGAAAATAACAGAAGAAACAGACTCATCAATCTTCATGTAGCACCACAAAATCTGATAAAACATTGAAGAAGTTAAGCCACTAGCCTTATTTGGATCATAGACATCATGCAACTGAAGAATCATCTGGGAGCAATTATCTGTTATCTCGCATTTCTGCTCTAAAGTTGTTCCACTATTAGACTTTCTATGG
This sequence comes from Nepenthes alata, assembly GCA_028571085.2. NCBI lineage: Eukaryota > Viridiplantae > Streptophyta > Magnoliopsida > Caryophyllales > Nepenthaceae > Nepenthes > Nepenthes alata. Next base: position 7,372 of record JAOVVI020016039.1, read on the forward strand.
CCACTGGCACAGTCTCCGGAAAATCTCGGGAAACCCCATAACTTCCTACCTATAAACCATTCATAGAAGCGCAGTCAGAATACAAGCCAAGCAGAATCACTTGCCAGCAAGGCGAACAAGCATGAGGGTATTAGCGGTGAAGTAAGCCATCATAAGAAACAAACAGAATCAAGGTCCGCCAATTTCATGGCACGGAGAGAAACTCTAGAAAATAATTTCATGCTAAAAATAGTACATCACAAATCCAACCACAGGCCAAAAAGGGAAAAGGAAAACACAGGCATCAGATTGAACACTAAAAAAAATATCAATTGGTTCAAAATATTCAACAAAGGCATCAATCCAAACATGAGGGTATTAGCGGTGAAGTAAGCCATCAAAAGAAACAAACAAAATTAAGGTCAGCCAATTTCATGGCACGGAGAGAAACTCTAGCAAAGAATTTCATGCTTAAAATAGCACATCACAAATCCAACCACAGGCAAAAAAAGGGAAAAGGAAAACACAAGCATCAGATTGAACACTAAAAAGAAAAAATCAACTGGTTCAAAATATTCAACAAAGGCATCAATGCATCAACTGAAAATCAAATACTCTTCAACTTAAAGCAACATCAAAATAGGAAACATTCATAATTTCAATAGTCAAGTAGTACAGGTACCTGGACTTTGTTGGGGGGCAACCACAAGCAGTGTAATGCAATCTCCAGGCTGAACAACATGAGTCAAAGCCCATACAAGAGCTGCCTTTGGAATTTCTTTTGATGCCTTTACCGCCACCAAAACCTTCTCAGACTCACCTGAACCTTTTTCTTTGTTTCCCCCCTTTTGTTGGAGATTCATTATTTCTGCCCCAACAATATAACCAGCAAAATCTTGTTTTCAGAACTCAGATCACTGGAAATATTTTCATGAACAACATACTGTATACCGCATGATCTTTTCTGCAATCACCATTTTTATCCACAAGGCTGCACCTCCATCAGGTTGATTGTTCTGTACAGGGGCTTGAAACGCTCGTGGAAAAGCCCTTTTACCAAAAGCTCCCAAAAGAACTCTGAATGACAGCACAAAACCGGTAAAGATAAATTGAACCCTCCTTTGATTTCCTTCTCTCTGCCTCTATACTTACTGGTTCTTATAGATATCCTGCCTCCATAATTTTTTCAGATATGGTAACAAAAAGCTTTGTGTGGATCCAGAAAACTTCCCAGTGGAGCCAAAACTAGCCGACCTAACCAATAGGGAAACGAAGAAAAAAGCAAAGGATACTGGTTCTGCAAAATAATTGAATCTTTGCTTGCTTTCAGACAAGCTTCAATTAAACACTGACCACCACCATCATGAACTTTGAATAGTGAAAGGTACATTACTATGCCAAATAATAAGTGAGAAAACGACGTGCTTGACGCCAAACACCACCCCCCCCCCTCTTTCTCTATATTTCAGATTTGTATGCAGCCTTCAAATCAGCGAGTCAAAATGCTAAAAGCTACCACTGGAATCAAGCTAAGATCCAAAAATCCAAATTGTTGTTTCACCACCAACAGACAATCAAATCACTGAAATGACAATACAGGAGCACTGTTGTTGCTGTGAAAAAACGAACTCACACTTTCATACAACCAATGTCTTCAGCCTGCATCTGAGAACGAATTCCAACGCTGTGAAATAAATTATAATTTTGTCAAAAATCAGCACCATGGTTAGCCTCAAAGCATTTCAAGGAAAAAAGCATAATAAAAAAGGCAGGGATTGAATAGACGCAAACTGTTATCTCTAATCGTCTACTTCAAAAATCTAGCCAATAATCCTAACAGCACTAGCATTTAACTCTCTCTCTCTCTCTCTCTCAAGTAACATGCAAAACGCCACTCACGCGAGAAGTCTGAGCTGCCGAAGAGAAATCACTATGACAAACAGTGTCGTCTCAACTTCTATGTTTCGATAGCACATTTTGCTTCCGAAACTACACTTACATGCTTGAACTATCAATTTCAACAGGATAAAGTGATCTTCAGTTCTGACGGAATTGGAAATTCAAAAAACACTTTCTGGGTTCGTTTTTAATAAAATAAAATCCCTACTCCGATAACGGAAACGACGAAAAGGTTCGGCGAAGTAGAGACACTGTTCCATGGATTTCTGTAGCACCTATTTCACACACACACAAACAGAGAGAGAGAGAGAGAGAGAGGAGAGAGAAATAGTTGCGGCGTCGTGCATTTAAAAGTAAAAACAAAAGATTACTACTGCTTTCGTTTTTGTTTGCTTCTATTCTCGTTCTGCAGAGGAGGGGAGAGAGACTGATTACCATGAGAATGGGAGAGAAAGAAACAGCAGATAAAAGGCGCGGCCGATCAGTTTCGAGTCTTGATGACCCGAGCAGGTTAATGGCTGACGATTCGTACTTACGAAACTGCCCCTGGTTTCTAGTGTTAATATCGAAACTGGGATTCTGATGCCTACATGGCAAAGACGACGTCGTGTAGGATCTTTTATTTTTTTAGCCAGGCGAATCGTTTTCTTTTCTTTTTCTATTTTAAAAGTGGCATTTGAATGTTTTGAAAAGAGGCGGCGCGATTTTTTTTTCTTATAAACAATTTTATATTATTTTACAAAATTAAGATCAAATATTAAATCTGCAGTTTTATTTATAAAAATTATTTATCGAGTTATAAATATTTGTACATGAGTTTTAAATACATGGTTAAAGAATTTATATAATTATTAATTATATTTAATATTATTAAGACGTTTCTAAATTTAAATTATTAAACGGGCTAAAAAATTATTTAATCTTTTTAAAAAGTCAAATTAAAATAAGTCTGATCATTATTATTTTAAATTTAGATCCTACATATTATTCTACACTTTAAATAATAGTGTGATTCACTCACCCATATATTCTTCGGTGTTCAAATCAGAAATCTTTATTAGAAAAATAGAAAAGTTAAGATGAGTGAATAATGCACTGATGTATATTTCAGATAATTGAGTATACACAAATACTCATTATTTTAAATTTGAATCATATACTCCATAATTAATGAATAATAGGTCAGATGATGGCGGAACTCACCCCCTAAAATATTATTCGATATTTAAATTAGAAATCTTTCTCAAAAAAATAGAAAGATAGGATGACTAAATGATGCACATGTACATATTTCGGATAATTGAGTGTTAGCAGAAAACTAAACTCTGATGCATGCACAGATCCTCATTATTTTAAATTTAGATCCTACACACCATAACTAATGAATAAGATGTCAGATAATGGCGAGATTTACTCCCCAATATATTATTTAACATTCATATTATAAATATTTTTTAAGAAGATAAAATGATAGGAGTGAATGATGAACATATGCATGTTTCAGATAACTGAGTATTAATAGAGAGTTAAATTATGATGGGTATGGTTTGGAGATGGATGAATAGACTACGATGAGTGAGCTCGGTTGGGTAGCGACTTTGGAATGGAAAATCAAATTTTGATAAGTGTGCATGGCTGGGAAAGCGACTTGAGAGAGAGAAAGCCCTTTGATCATTAAAGTGTACTCAAGAATAGAAATTGTTTGGTTCCTCTTCGCGTAGGAGTGAAGAGGTATTATAGAATTGTAGCCAGTG
>JAOVVI020016040.1:0-11003 GCA_028571085.2 Nepenthes alata
GGTGCTAGACGCGACACTGGAGGTGCTAGGAGCAACACTCGCGGTGCTGGGAATGACAATTCACGTGCTGGGAGCTACACTCGGGGTGCAGGGTGCGACACTAGAGGTCCTGTGAGTGACACTCACGGTGTTGGGCACGACACTGGTGGTGCTGGGAGCGACACTCGCGGTGCTGGGCGCGACACTGGAGCTGCTGGGAGCGACGCTCGCTGTGCTAGGCGTGACACTTGAGGTGCTGGGAGCGATGCTCACGGTGCTAGCGAGACACTGGAGGTGCGAGGAGCGACACTCGCGGTACTGGGTGGGACTCTGGAGGTGTTGTGAGCAACACTCGCGGTGCTCGACGCGACAGTGGAGGTGCTAGGAGAGACACTCGCAGTGTTGGGAACGACACTGGAGGTGTTGGGAGCGACACTCGCTATGCTGGGTGCGACACTGGAGGTGTTGTGAGTGACACTTGCGGTGCTGGATGTGACAGTGGAGGCGCTGGGAGCGACACTCGCAGTGCTGGGCGCGACACTGGAGGTGCTGGGAGCGACACTAGGGGTGCTGGGCGTGAAACTTGAGGTGCTAGAAGTGACACTGGCGTTGCTGGGAGGGACACTAGCGGTGCTGGGCGTAACACTGGAGGTGTTTGGAGCGACACTCGCGGTGTTGGGCGCGACACAAGAGGTGCTGGGACAGAGACTCACGGTGCTAGGCGTGACACCGGAGGTGCTGGAGGGACACACGCGGTGCTAGGAGCGACATTGGAGGTGCTAGGAACGACACTCGGGGTGCTAGGCGTGACACTGAAGTGCAGGGATCAACACTCGCGGTGCTGGGCTCGACACTTGGGGTGCTGGGGGCGACACTCGTTGTGCTAGGTGCGACACCGCAGGTGTTGGGAACGACACTCGTGGTGCAGGGTGCAACACTTGAGGTGCATGGTGCGACACTGGCATTGCTGGGCGTGACACTAGAGGTGCTGCGAGCGACACTCGGGGTACTGGGCACGACACTGGAGGTGATGGGAGCGACACTCGCGGTACTGGGCGCTACACTAGAGGTGCTGGGAGTGACACTCGCGATGCTAGGAGCGACACTGGAGGTGCTGGGCATGACACTGGCATGCTGGGAGCAACACTCGCGGTGCTGGGCTCGACACTGGAGGTGCTGGGGGCGACACTCGCAGTGCTAGGCGCGACACTAGAGGTGTTGGGAATGACACTCGCGGTGCGGGGCGCAAGACATGAGGTGCGGGGTGCGACACTGGCATTGCTGGGCGCGAAACTTGAGGTGCTGCGAGCGACACTCGTCGTACTGGGTGCGACACTGGAGGTGCTGGGAGCGACACTCGCGGTGCTATGCATGACACTGGAGGTGGTGGGAGTGACACTCGCAGTGCTAGGAGGGACACTGGAGGTGCTAGAAATGACACTCGGGGTGTTGGGCGTGACACTGGAGTGCTGGGCGCAACACTCGCGGTGCGGGGCTCGACACTGGAGGTGCTGGGGGTGACACTCGCGGTGCGGGGGGCAACACTTCAGGTGCGGGGTGCGACACTGGCATTGTTGGGTGAGACACTGGAGGTGCTGCCATTGACCCTCGGGGTACTGGGAGCGACACTGGAGGTGCTGGTAGCGACACTTGGGGTGCTTTGTACGACACTGGAGGTGGAGGGAGCAACACTCGCGGTGTTGGTCGTGACACTAGAGGCACTTGGAGCGACACTGGCGGTGCTAGGCACGACACTAGTGGTGCTGGGAGTGACAATGGCGGTGCTGGGTGCGACCCCGGAGGAGTAGTGAGCGACACTCGTGGTGCTTGGCATGACACTGGAGTTGCTGGGAGCGACACTCGCGGTGTTGGATACGACACTGGGTGTGATGGGTGTGACATTGGCAATGTTGGGCGCAACACTGTAGGGGCTGGGAGCGACACTCGGGGTGCTGGGCATGAAACTGGAGGTGCTGGCTGCGACACTGGCATTGCTGGGCGCAACACTGGAGGTACTGAGAGGGACACTCGCAGTGTTGGGCACGACAATGGAGGTGCTAGGAGCGACACTCGCATTGCTGGCCGCGACACTTGAGGTGCTGGGAGCGACACTGGCATTGTTGGGTGCGACACTGGATGTGCTGGGAGCGACACTCGCGGTGCTGGTCGCGACATTGGAGGTGCTGGGACCGACACTCGCGGTGTTGGGCGCAACATTGGAGGTGCTTGGTGCGACACTTGTGTTTCTAGGTGCGACACTGGAGGTACTGGGAGCGACACTCGGGGCTGGGCGTGAAACTTGTGGTGCCGGGAGCGACACTCGGGGTGTTTGGCACGACACTGGATGTGCTGGGAGCGACACTCGCAGTGCTTTTCGCGATACAAGAAGTGGTGGGAGCGACACTCGCTTTGTTGGGCGCGACACTGGAGGTGCTGGGAGCGGCACTGGAAGTGCTGGGCACTACACTGGATGTGCTGGAAGCGACACTCGGGTGCTTGGCGCGACACTGGAGGTGCTGGGAGCGACACTCGCATTGCTGGCCGTGACACTTGAGGTGCTGGGAGCGACACTGGCATTGTTGGGCGCGACACTGGATGTGCTGGTTGCGACACAGGAGGTGCTGCGACCGACACTCGCGGTGTTGGGCACGACACTGGAGGTGCTTGGTGCGACACTTACGTTTCTGGGTGCTACGCTGGAGGTACTTGGAGTGACACTCGTGGTTCTGGGCGCAACACTTGTGGTGCTGGGAGTGACACTCGGGGTTTTTGGAACGACACTGGATGTGCGGGGATCGACACTCGCGGTGCTTTCCGCGACACAGTAAGTGGTGGGAGCGACACTCGCTATGTTGGGCGCGACAGTGGAAGTGCTGGGCACTACACTGGATGTGCTGGGAGCGACACTCGAGGTGTTGGGTGCGACACTAGAGGTTCTAGGAGCGACACTCACTGTGTTGGGTGCGATACTACATGTCCTCGGAGTGACACTCGCGGTGCTTGGAATGACACTGGAGGTGCTGGGTGCGACACTAGCAGTGCTGGGCGCGACACTGGAGATGCTGGGAGTGAGACTCGCTGTGTTGGGAGGAACACTTGAGGTGCTGGGTGTGAAGATGACGTTGCTGGGCGCGACACTGGAGGTGCTGGGAGCAACACTCAGGGTGCTGGGCACGACACTCAGGGTGCTAGGCACGACACGGGAGGTGCTGAGAGCGACACTAGCGGTGCTAGAGGTGACATAGGAGGTGTTGGGAATGACACTCGCAATGCTGGGCGCAACACCGGAGGTGCTGGGTGCGACACTGGAGTCACTGGGAGCGACCCTCGTGGTGCTTGGCGCAACACAGGAGGTGCTAGGAGTTACACTCGCTGTGTTGGGCGCGACACTAGAGGTGAAGGGAGTGACACTCGCGGTACTGGACGTGACACTAGAGGTGCTAGGAGTGACACTCGCGGTGCTTGGCACGACACTGGAGGTGCAGGGAGTGACACCCGCGGAGCTTGGCGCGACAATGGAGGTACTGGGAGCGACACTCGGGGTGCTGGGTGCGACATTGGAGCTGTTGGGAGCGACACGCGCGGTGCTTGGCACGACAGTGGAGGTGTTGGGAGCGACACTTGCGGTGCTGGGCGCGACACTGGAATTACTAGGAGCGACACTCGCGGTGCCGGGTGCGACACTGGAAGTGATGGGAGCGACACTCGCGGAGCTGGGTGCGACACTGGAGTTGCTGGGAGTGAGACTCGTGGTGTTGGGCGTGACACTGGAGTTGCTGGGTATGACGCATGCGTTGCTGGGCGCGACACTAGAGGTGCTGGTAATGACACTCGCGGTGCTGGGTGCGATACTGGAGGTGCTGGGAGCAACACTAGCGGTGCTGGAGGCGACACTGGAGGTGCTGGGAATGCCACTCACGGTGCTGGGCGCAACATCGGAGGTGCTAGGTGTGACCCTAGTGTTGCTAGGCATGACACTGGTGGTGCTGGGAGCGTCACTCAGGGTACAAGGTGTCACACTAGATGTGGTGGGAGTGACCCTCGCGGTGCTGGGTGCTACATTGGAGGTGCTTAGAGCGACACTTGTGGTGCTGGGTGCGACATTGAAGGTGCTGGGAGCGACCCTCGCAGTCCTAGACGTGACACAGGAGTCACTGGGAGCGACACTCGCGGTGCTTGATGCGACACTAGTGGTGCTGGGAGTGACACTCGGGGAGCTGGGTGTGACACTGGATGTGCTGAGAGCGACACTCGGGGTGCTGGGTGCGAAACTGCAGGTGCTGGGAGCTAAACTCGCGGTGTTGGGCCTGACACTAGAGGTGCTAGGTGCGACAATGGCAGAGCAGGGCATGACACTGGAGGTGCTGGGAGTAACACTCGGGGTGATGGGCGCGACACTGGAGGTGATGGAAGCGACACTCGCCGTGCTGGGCGCGACACTACATGTGCTGGGAGCGACACTCGGGGTGCTGGGCACGACACTGGAGGTGCTGGGAGTGACACACGCGGTTCTTGGTGCGACACTTGAGGTGCTAGAAGCGACACTCGCGGTGCTCAGCGCGACACTGGTGGTCCTGGGAGCCACACTCGCGGGGCTGGGGGCGGCAATGGATGTGCTTGGAGTGACACTCGCGTTGCAGGGCGTGGCACTAGAGGTGCTGGGAGTGACAATTGTAGTGCCGAGCGTGACACTGGCGTTGCTGTGTTTGACACAGGAAGTGCTGGGAGCAACACTCGGGGTGCTGGTGGTGACATTCGAGGTGGTGGGAGCGGCACTAGTGGTGCTGGGCGCGACACTGGAGGTGCGGGGAGGGACACTCGCGTGGCTGGGCATGACACTGGAGGTGCTGGGAGCGACACTCGCGGTGCTGGGCGCGACACTGAAGGTGGTCGGAGCGACACTCGGGGTACAGGGCGCGACATCAGAGGTGGTGGAAGCGACACACGGGGTGCTTGGCGCAAAAATGGAGGTGCTGGGAGTGACACTAGCATTGCTGGGCACGACACTGGACGGGCTGGGAGCCACACTCGGGGTGCTGGGTGCGACACTTGAGGTGCTAGGAGGGGCACTTGCAGTGCTGGGTGCGACACTTGAAGTGCTAAGAGCGACACTCGCGGTGCTGGGCGCGAAATTGGAGCTGCTGGGAGCGACACTCACGGTGCTGGGCGCAACACTCGAGGTGCTTGGTACAACACTCACGTTGCTGCGTAAGACACTGGAGGCACTGGGAGCGACACTCAAGGTGCTGGGCGTGACACTGGAGGTGCAAGGAGTGACACTCGGGGTGCTTGGCATGACTCTAGAGGTGCTGGAAGCGACACTCGTGTTGCTGGCCGTGACACTTGAGGTGCTGGCCGCGACACTGGCGTTGCTCGGCACAACACTAGAGGTGCTGGGAGCGACACTCGCGGTGCTGGGCGCAACACTGGAGGTGCTAGTTATGACACTGGAGTTGCTGGGTGCGACACTGGAGGTGCTGGGAGCAACACTCGAGGTGCTGGGCACGACACTAGAGGTGCTGGGAGCGACACTCGGGGTGCTTGGCGCGACACTGGAGGTGCTGGGAGCGACACTCGCATTGCTGGCAGCGACACATGAGGTGCTGGGAGCGACACTGGCATTGTTAGGCGCGACACTCGTGGTGCTGGTCGTGACAATGGAGGTGCTGGGACCGACACTCGCAGTGTTGGGCGTGACATTGGAGGTGCTTGGTGCGAAACTTGCATTTCTCGGCGCGACACTGGAAGTACTGGGAGACACACTCGGGGTGCTGGGCGCGACACTTGAGGTGCTGGGAGCAACACTCGTGGTGTTTGGCACGACACTGGATGTGCGGGGAGCAACACTCGCGGTGCTTTCTGCGACATAGGAAGTGGTGGCAGCGACACTCGCTATGTTGGGCGCGACACTGGAGGTGCTGGGATCGACACTGGAGGTGCTGGGTGCGACACTGGAAGTCCTGGGCACTACACTGGATGTGTTGGGAGCGACACTCGGGGTGCTTGATGCGACACTGGAGGTGTTGGGAGCGACACTGGCATTGTTAGGCGCGACACTCGCGGTGTTGGTCGCGACAGTGGAGGTGCTTGGACCGACACTCGCGGTGTTGGGCGTGACATTGGAGGTGCTTGGTGCAAAACTTGCGTTTCTCGGCGCGACACTGGAGGTACTGGGAGAGACACCCGGGGTGCTGGGCGTGACACTGGATGTGCTGGGAGCAACACTCGCGGTGCTTTCCGCGACACAGGAAGTGGTGGGAGCGACACTCGCTGTGTTGGGTGCGACACTGGAGGTGCTGGGAGCGACACTGGAAGTGCTGGGCACTACACTGGAGGTGCTGGGAGCGACACTCACGGTGCTGGGCACAACACTGAAGGTGGTCGGAGCGACACTCGGGGTACAAGGCGCAACATCAGAGGTGGTGGGAGCGACACACGGGGTGCTTGGCGCAAAAATGGAGGTGCTGGGAGTGATAATAGCATTGCTGGGCGCGGCACTGGAGGTGCTTGGAGCGACACTCGGGGTGCTGGGTGCGACACTTGAGGTTCTAGGAGGGGCACTTGCAGTGCTGAGTGCGACACTTGAAGTGCTAAGAGCGACACTCGCGGTGCTGGGCGCGAAACTTGAGCTGCTGGGAGCGACACTCACGGTACAGGGCGCAACACTCGAGGTGCTTGGTGTAACACTCACGTTGCTACGCAAGACACTGGAGGCACTGGTAGCGACACTCAAGGTGCTGGACGTGACACTATTGGTGCAGGGAGCGACACTCGGGGTGCTTGGTGTGACTCTAGAGGTGCTGGAAGCGACACTTGTGTTGCTGGCCACGACACTTGAGGTGCTGGCCCCGCGACACTGGCGTTGCGCGGCACAACACTTGAGGTGCTGGGAGCGACACTCGCGGTGTTGGGCGCGACACTCGCGGTGTTGGGCGCAACACTGGAGGTTCTAGTAGTGACACTGGCGTTGCTGGGCGCGACACTGGAGGTGCTGGGAGCAACACTCGAGGTGCTGGGCGCGACACTGGAGGTGCTGGGAGTGACACTCGTGTTGCTGGGCGTGACACTGGAGGTGTTGGGTGCGACACTCGCATTGCTGGGCGCGACATTGGAGGAGCTTTGAGTGACACTCGTAGTGTTGGACGCGACCCTGGAGGTGCTGGGAGCGACACTCAGTGTGCTGGGCGCGACACTCGAGGTGTTCGGAGTGATTCTCGGGGTGCTGGGTGCAACACTAGAGGTGCTGGAAGCGACACTCGGGGTGCTGGGAACAACACTGGAGGTGCTGGGAGTGACACTGGAGGTACTGGGAGCGACACTTACGGTGCTGGGCGTGACACTGTAGGTGCTGGGAGCGACACTCGCAGTGTTGGGCGTGACACTGGAGCTGCTGGGAGCGACACTGGGGGTGATGGGTGCGACATTGGAGGTGCTGGGGGCGACACTGGCAGTACTGGGCGCGACGCTGAAGGAGTTAGGAGTGACACTCGCAGTGATGGGTGCGACAATGGAGGTATTGGGAGCGACACACGCTGTGTTGGGCACGACACTGGAGGTGCTGGGAGCAACACTCTTATACTGGGCGCAACACTGGAGGTGTTGGGAGGGACACTTGGGGTGCTGGGTGCGACACATGCGTTGCCGGGAGTGACATTGGAGGTGCTAGGAGTAACAATCGGGGTGCTGGGCGTGACACTAGACGTGCTAAGAGCGACACTTGGGGTGCTTGGCGTGACAATTGAGGTGCTCGGTGCGACACTCAGGGTGCTGGGTGCAACAATGGTGGTGCTAGGAGCGACACTAGTGGTGCTGGGTGAGACATTGGAAGTGTTGGGAGCGACACTCGCGGTGCTGGGCGCGACACTTGAGGTGCTGGGTGCGACATTGGAGGTGCTAGGTACGACACTCGGGATGTTGGGCGTGACATTGGAGGTGCTGGGAGCGATGATGGCAGTGTAGGGCATGACACTGGAGGTGCTGTGAGTGACTTTTACGATGCTGGGCGTGACACTGGAGGTGCTGGGAGCAACACTGGAGGTGCTGGGCGCGACACTGGAGATGCTGGGAGCGACACTGGCGGTGCGGGGCGTGACACTGGAGGTGCTGCGAGCGAAACTCGCGGTGCTAAGCACAAAAACGGAGGTGTTGGGAGCAACACTCGCGGTGCTGGGCGCGACACTGGACGTGCTGGGAGCGACCATCGCAGTGCTGGGTGCGATTCTGGAGGTGCTGGGAGCATTAATGGCTGTGCTGGGTGCGACACTGGCGTTCCTGGGTGCGACACTGCTTGTGCTGGGTGCAACACTCGGGGTACTGGGCGCGACATTGGAGCTACTAGGAGTGACACTAGAGGTGGTGGGAGCGACACTCGATGTGCTGGGCACGACCTTGGAGGTGGTGGGAGAGACACTCGCTGTGCTGGGCGCTACCCTGGAGGTGGGGGAGCGACACTAGCGGTGCTGGGCGTGACACTTGAGGTGCTGGCAGCAACACTAGAGGTGCTGGCAGCAACACTCGCGGTGCTGGGCACGTCACTGGAAGTGCTGGGAGCGACACTGGAGGTGCTGGACGTGATGGGAGCGACACCAGGGGTGCTAGGCGCGACATTGGAGGTGCTAGGAGTGACACTAGCGGTGCGAGGCGAGACACTGGAGGTGTTAGGAGCGACACTCACGATGCTGTGCGCGACACTAGAGGTGCTGGGTGCGACACTGGCGGTGCTCGATGCGACACTGGCGGTTCTCGGTGCGACACAGGAGGTTCTGGGAGGGACACTCGCGGTGCTTGGCGCGACACTGGAGGTGCTGGAGCGACACTCACGGTGCTCGGCGCGACACTGGAGGTGCTAGGAGTAATACTCGCGGTGCTGTGCGCAACACTGGAGGTCTTGGAAGTGACACTCGGGGTGCTGGCCGCGAGACTGGAGGTGCTGCGAGTGACACTCGCGGTTCTGGGCTCGACACTGGAGGTGCTGGGACCGACACTCACGGTGCTGGGAGCGACACTGACGGTGCTGGGCGCGACACCAAAGGTACGGGGAATGACACTTGCGGTGCAGGCACGAAATTGGAGATGTTGGGAATGACACTCGGAGTGCTGGGCGCGACACTGGAGGTGCTGGGAGCAACACTCACGGAGCTGGGCGCGACACTGGAGGTGCAAGGAGAGACAATGACGGTGCTGGGCGCGACGCAGGAGGTGTTGGGAGCGACACTCGCGGTGCTAGGCCCGACACTGGAGGTGCTGGGAGCCACATTCACGGTGCTGGGCACGACCCTGGAGGTGCTTGGTGGGACACTCGCGGTGCTGGGCGCGACACTGGAGGTGCTGGAGCGACACTCGCGGTGCTGGGCGTGACACTGGAGGTGATCGGAGGAACACTCGCGGTGTTGTGCGCAACATTGGAGGTCTTGGAAGTGTCACTCGAGGTGCTGGCCGCAATACTGGAGGTGCTGAGAGCGACAATTGTGGTGCTGGGTGCGACACTGAAGGTACTTGGAGCGACACTCGCGGTGCTAGCCGCGACCCTGGAAGAGCTCGAAGCGACACTCGCGGTGCTGGCCGCGACACTGGTGGTGCTCGGAGTGACACTCGCGGTGCTGGATGCGACATTGGAGGAGCTAGGAGTGACACTCACGGTGCTGGGCGCGACCCTGGAGGTGCTGGGTGCGACACGTGCGGTGCTGGGTGCGACACCGGAGGTGCTGCTAGCGACACTAAGTGTGTTGGGTGCGACACTGAAGGTGCTGGGAGTGACACTCGGGGTGCTGGGAACGACACTGGCGTTACTGGGAGTGACACTCGCGATGCTGGGCGAGACACTGGAGGTGCTGGGAGCGACACTCGAGGTGCTGGGTGTGACACTCGAGGTGTTGCAAGCGACACTCGTGGTGCTGGGCGCGACATTGGAGGTGTTGCAAGCGACACTGGCAGTGCTGGACGCGACACCGGAGGTGCTGGGAGTGACACTGGCAGTGCAGGGTGCGACACTGGAGGAGCTGAGAGCGACACTCGCAGTGATGGGCGCGATACTAGAGGTGCTGGGAGCGACACTCAAGGTGTTGGCCACAGCACTTGAGGTGCCGGGAGAAACACTCACAGTGCTGGACGCGACACTGGAGGTCCTGGGAGGGACACTAGCGGTGCTGGGCGCGACACTGAAGGTGCGGGGAGCGACACTCGCGGTGCTGGCGCAACAATTGAGGTGCTGGGAGCAACACTCGCGGTGCTGGGCGCGACACTGGAGGTGCTGGGTGCGACACTGGCGTTGCTGGGGGTGACACTGGAGGTGAAGAGCGCGACAATCGCGGTGCTGGGCGTGACATTGGAGGTGCTGTGAGCGGCACTGGAGGTGCTGGGAGTGACACTCGGGGTGCTGGGGTCGACACAGGAGGTGCTGGGAGCGACACACGGGGTGTTGTGGGTGAAAGTGGAGGTGCTGGGAGCGACACTCACGGTGCTGGGCATGACACTGGAGGTGCTGGGAGCAACACTTGCGGTGGTGGGGGCGACACTGGAGGTACTAGAAGCGACACTCGCGATGCTGGGCGAGACACTGGAGGTGCAGGGTGGGACACTGGAGGTTCTGGGAGCGACACTTACGTTGCTGGGCACGACAATGGAGGTGCTTGGAGAGATACTGGCGGTGATGGGTGCGACACTGGAGGTGCTGGGGGCGACACTAGTGGTGCTAGGTGTAACACTGGAGGTTCTGGGAGCAACACTCGCGGTGCTGGGTGCGACACTCGCGGTGCTTGGAGTGACACTTGCGGTGCAGGGCGCGACACTGGAGGAGTTGGGAGTGACACTCGCGGTGCTGAGTGCGACACTGGAGGTGTTGGGAGCGACACTCGGGGTGCTGGGCGTGACACTGGAGGTGCTGGGAAGGATACTCGCGGTGCTGGACGTGACACTGGAGGTGCTGGGAGAGACACTCGTGGGCTGGGTGTGACATTTGAGGTGCTGGGAGCGACACTAGCGGTGCTGGGCATCACACTGGCGTTGCTGGGAGCGACACTCGCAGT
>JAOVVI020016041.1:0-11003 GCA_028571085.2 Nepenthes alata
TTTAGAATTTTTTTTATACTACGTATCTAATATCGATATGTATTGTCCGACATGTCTGATACTGTATGACCATGACTGATATCGACACTGATACCGATATTTTCATTCATAGGCATGACCCATATTTGTCTATATGTAAAAAATGAATGGACAAACAAAATGCAATTCATTAGCCTATTAATCTTCAGCAAACCGGCCCCTTAGGGGCTCTTCCAAGAATGGCTCAGTAGTTTTGAAAACTGTTATAATTGCTAATCATGGTAAGTCTTGAAAATTGAAAGTAACCTCGTTAACTGGTTGTGTTAGTGTGACATTACCCTGGAAAAAAGGAGCTGTAATTGTGTCCAACATTCAGTTATCTTTTCTCCTTTGCTAGTTATGCTGTCGATAAGCGGACATTCCAGGAAGATGTCAAGGGAATACACTGCTGTTCAAAAATCAGAAAGAGAAACACATATGGCTACTCTCTTAAGAGCTTATCTTGCATATTGAGAGAAAAATCATTAACTGTTGTGCTCCACTTGCCTATCATCTCATGCAAACGAAGAGGTACACATGACTGCTCCAGGAAACCAGAAAACAGAATGCATTTGAGAGCATTTAGCCAGCTCTCTTGAGCTTGATTTTCATAATTTGGTTAAGAGAAATATGTTATAGAATCACTTGTCTGTCATTTATTGAAAAAACGTTGATTGACGTTCTTGTAAAAGCATAAGAGTGAAAGAGTAAAGGTATAACTCTAGTTTGAAATCTGCAAGATTGGAGTAGTTCTTCGTAAAATAAGGCTCTCTTGAGCTAGAATTTCATAATTTTGTTGAGAGAAATATGTTGTAAAATCACTTGTCTGTCATTTATTGAGAGAACGTTGTTAACGTTCTTGCAAAAGCATACAGTGAAAAGGTAGAGGTATAACTCTAGTTTGAAATCTGCAAGGATGGAGTGATTCTTTGTAAAATAAGGCAATTTTTATGTATGGTTTGACCTTCGCCAAGTGAAGAAGATCAGAATAGTAGATCTCAATTCTCAAGGGAGGCTTAGGAACAGTATATAGGCACAGCTGAACATATATAAATATGGTTATTTTTCCTCTTTCCCCTCCATTTCTATTCAGTGTTATTTACTACTTATTTAATGCCATACGTTAACAATAAATAAGGTGGACTAAAATTTAAATTTTATAAATAGTAGACAAGATAAATTTACTCCCTTAGGTTGATATTTGTGACCAATGAAATATTCGTGGACAATTAAAATTACAACAACGAAAGAAATATGAGGGAATGAGGCTCAAACACATAAAAAAAAGTAGGTCAAATGAGGAGTCAACAAGAAAAAATGATTTGGTTGAAGTTAGAAAAATAGACATAAGCCTAAAACTATATGGAGTGATGTAATAACAAAAGATATGAAAATTTTCGTATTACTTTTTTTATTTTCAGAGAATGTGACACTAAGCCAAATAAAATAATAAAAATAAATTCATATAGTCGACCCCATCTAATTATAGTCAAGAGTTTCTAGATGTTGATCTTGATCTTGATGTTAATTTAAAAGAACACTTTTTGCAAACAAGGTTTGATATTATGAAAGGCTTTGAGGAACGAGTTGATGAACAAGGCTGCAAAGATTGAATTAGGCATTATAGTTGAACTACTAGATTAATAATGCTACCAAGCTGAGTTTTCTGCTTCATATTCAGGTAATGAATCAGAGATTCACACATTTGTTCTATTTCTGGGGAAAACGAAGTGAAATAAATGGGTCTCTGCTATGCAGACAAATTAGAGCCAACAACAAGAATATTCTTTGTATGCCCTCTTTGCAGCCTTGGTTTTATTTTATCTGCAAACAAGTTCCTTATTCCTTTCAGGTATTTTTTTTTTATTTTTTAATTTTTTATTTACAACCTTCTAGTATTCATAGACATGCTATAAATTAATATTTTTAAAGCCAGACCTTGAAATGAACCAGAGCATTGTCCATGTCCCAACTTGGTTAATCTGACGGGTCTAGAGGGCCAGTGGCCTTCACATGTTTTGCACATTATAAACAAACTATAATTACAGATGTCTCAGTTATCAGTATACTAAATGTGGCACAGTGACTACATCACTCTGTTTGGCATGGCAGTGGTTTAGAACTTGTCCGGTCGGTAGTTTTCTATTCCCTTTTAAAGGCTTGCTGGGTTGTTTTTAAGATCATTTTAGAAATCTTGTAATGGGTCCTACTCCCACATTTTTTGCCAAGTCTTACGCACTCCCTCTCTCTCCTGTATATATTTTTTGGCATGCACTCTCCCTCTTAGATTACTGAAGAAGTTATGAATCTCAGTCCTCCCCTAACACCCTAATTATAGGCCCAACACTTCCTTCTTTTTTAGGGGGAGGGGGGAAGAATGATGCTCAGCTCTGAACAATTGAGCTCCGTCAACATTGTTCAAGGTTGTTCTTTTGTTTTATGACTGAATTTAATAGTCTTGAAACTTGATCTGTTGAGAATTGAGATAAAAGTTGAGACAATTCATTGATCTTGTCTCTTCTCTTTCTAACCCCACCCCCGCTCCAATGGGTGCAATTAGAAACTGAGCATTATTATTGGAAATGGGGCATACTGACACTGTTTGAACATTCTCAAAACCAAGGTTGTACTGACCGGTTCCCTAGTTTTTGTGCATATCATTGGCTTTGCCTAGTGTAGAGACAAGTGAGGAATTGGACAAGGCCAGGATTGGAAAAGGGGATGGTTCTTGGTCCAATCAGTCTGACAAGCTGGTGCAGTCCAGGCCTTGAAACATTGATATGAAGTTACAACTGCATTAATCTATTGCTTCATCAAAAGTTAACATTCCAACACCACATATAATGCACCAAGAAATTAACTAACCACCATTATCTTTATGTTTAAGCTAATAGCATGGCAGATAATCCTGTGAAATTGGAGTAAGTTGAATATCACTGTGATCTAGTCCCTTCCTACCGCCCTATCAAAAAGCCATTTTTTACCAGCTTGTACCACTTCTTTTTTTCCCCTTTAACCCTTTATTTCTCTTCCTTTACAATAACAAAAGTTCATTAATACACTTAAAAGAAAAATAAAGATATAAGACTCAGCTTGACCACCAGCTGATGAAATCAACTAGAGTTACTAGACATCCAAGTGTTAGGAAATTTCTTATTGGCAATTCTTGTGACTAGGATAGCAATTTGTCAAATGCGGTACTGCCACAAGGTAAGGAATATCCGCTAGCATGAAGATCACCATCAATGAATTATCAATGTATATATTATCAAACTCGTTAAATCTGAGCGTGTGTAATGACCTACCAGAGGGATCCATGGATATTGAGACACAAGGAGTGCTCATAAAACCACAGGGTTGTTTCGGTGTCCAGAGAAGGTTTATTTCACACTCATGTGTGCCCATCAGTGTGCCCTGCCTGATTATGCTAAACCCTAAACCCATGTTGTGGTGCAATGGGTGTTGAGAATTCATGCATGTTTCTTTCATTGTTACAGAAGCTTTCAAAACTAAACTTTTCAAACTCTCATCCATGATCACTCTTGATTCTTCGTATGGTACATTCCTTTTCATTTTGAAGATTTCTAAAAATCCATTGAGCAATTTCAAACGTCATGTAACAAAGCTATCCAAGAAAAATGAATAAAGTCATCAACTATAAGTAAAATGTAGTGTTTTCCTCCAAGACTCTAGGTTCTAAACTACCCCATCACGTGTAAGAGTTCCAGGGTCTCTTAGTAACTATGTTTATGATCTTTTTGTGTGTTGTCTTAATTTGCTTTCCTAATTGACAAGGTCCCCATACAATTTTCTCAACACATTTAATTTTTGAAAGGTCATCAACAATCTCTCATTTGAAGAGTTTGGTCAAGTTTTTATAATTTGTGCATCGCAATCTCTTATGCCAAAGTTCAGCTTCATTGACTTTTGTTTTATGACATCCTAGATTGGACTTAGGAGTGCCACCATAATATTCATCAAGGGTTCTCAACCCTCCATGACCATATTCCCATTTGCATCTAAGATTGTGCATTTATTAGCCACAAATTTGACTTCAAATTCCCCATCACAGAATTGGCTTATGCTCAAGAGATTAGACTTAAAGCCTTCAACATAAAGCATATTTTCGAAAATAGGGAGACCTAAAATTTTTACAATTCCCTTTCCTCAAATTGGTGCCGTGGCACCATCAACAAAAGTAACCATGCTCACGTTGCATTTTTCGTAAGAAGAAAAATGCAATTTGTCGCCACACATATGACAAGAACTGCTACTATCACGGTACAACATAGTTGAACTTTTGGCTTTTAAGGAAATTTGCGCAACATTATAAGTTAGCTCGTGTTTTTCAATAAAGACACTTTTCTTGACCTAGACTTGTTAGCATGAATTAAGCTTTTAATTCAAGTTAGTCAATTTCACATTCAGCTGTTTGACGTAATTTATAAGGCTTTAAACTTGATTGTGGTTTACATATGGTCTTCAGTTTGAATCTGGTAGCAGTGTAGCCGAATGTGTTCCTTTTTGCCACACAGATGACATGCCGAGACAAACAGATGGGATAGATTTGATATCGGATGAGCATTGTTTGGTGGCATCTCATGGGTATCCTTAGAAAACACATTTGTCTTCTTATTCTCTATTTCCTTGTGTATAAGACATAAATTGCCATACCCCCTTTATTTGTCGATTTTGCAGGAACAAAGATTGTGTTGGTTGTTATATTGGAGTCCTTTCCATGCTCATCAAACACTAAAACCTTTCTATATCCAACAATTTTTCCAATCCTAGCATGTAGTCAAATTTCTTGGTGTTACTCGTGAATGGTACAAGTTGAGCACGAGACGTTTCAAGATCATGCTCAAGGATTTTGATCTTTTCCTTAAAAGGTTTTTCAAGCTCCTCATAATCTTTCAAGGTTCTCATGGATTTCTTAATTTCATCCATGATTTGTTCTTTCTCATTCTCCATTTCACTCAATTTCTTGTTCATAGCTTTATTTAACTTTTTTAATTTTAAGCTCTCCTTAAACAAATTGTTATAAGCCTTCTGTAGTCCACAATCATCATTTTCATGCATGTTGATTTCAAGTTATCACTCATATGAAAGTCATTGATTTCATTTCTTTAAGAGTTGTTTGTTATTGAAGTGATAAAGTTCATGTAATTGACAAGATGATTCAAAAAAACTTTATCACTCACTTTTATGGTTCTTATTATCAAAAAGGCCAGCATTCATTACCTTGCCCTTACTTTTCATAAAGCTTGGACCCTGAGCTCTAATGTGTTCGTATCCATGGCACTCAAGACATTTAACCAGTTCGGGTAAATTGTTTTTGGGAACCTTTGAGTCTTTTTTGTCACTACGTCCCCAATTTTGGTTTCTGAGCCTCATTTTTTTTTTTTTTGTAAAATTTCTATTGTTATTTATAAACACTTTCCTAAACTCCTTCACAGAAAGGGTTATATCCTCATCTTTAAAAGATTCTTCGTTAGACTTTTCATTGGGATCTTTCCTAACAATTTGAAGAGCTCTGGACATATCATTTTTTAGGATGGGCAATGAGAGCTCATAGGTTTGGAGACATTCTTCCAACTCTTCGATCTTGATTTTATCTAGTTCTTTGCTCTCTTCTATGATAATCACTTTAGGTCTGAATCTTACCAAGAGGGATCTCATCACTTTCCTTACTATTCTACTCTCATGAATCCTCTCACCAAGATTGAAACTCAAGTTGTTAATGTTATTGGGTTTCATATAGAATTTATCAAAAATTTTGTTGTTCCTCATCCTAATTTCTTCAAATTTAGAGATTAATAATTACAGTTTTGAGCTTTTTTACAATTCTCATTCTCTCGTGAGCGACTTTAAGAATATCAAGCCTCCTTAGCTATCTCACACATGGGCACACATTTGAACTCATCAGCCAAAATAGCCATGAAAATGGCATTTAGTCCACAACTATTCCAATTGTGGTTAGTCAATTTGTCCTGATATCACATCATGATACCCTTAGCAATAGTGATACCATTTTCTAAGTGTGGGAGGGGTTCAACCTCTTTAGGTGCTAATCCAGACACGTTCATCTATTGATTTTAACAATACTCTCATTCAAACTTCTAGTGTGCTTAATTACTTCCATCAAAGAACAGGGGATAAGACAAAGACTAACTCAAGCTCATTTCTAGAACAATGGTCAAAGATCTAATTTAAGCTCTTATATTACATAAAATTCCTATGTTTAGACCTTTATAACCTAGAGGGGGTGCATAGGTGATTGTAGCATAATTGAAAATTATTACATGACAATCAATAACACATTAAAGAGTTTGCTCACAAATGAGCACGCAATCACACTTACACATACAATCACCAAAAATAAATAAGGAAAAACAAATCAAGATCCAATTTTGACCACGGAAGGAAAACCAACGTCACATAAACTTTTGAACTTTTGCAGCCACACTAAATGATTAATTCACTATAAGATATTCAACTTATGAATCAATAGTGTAGATGCAAGACATATTCCAACTAACACTGAGAAATGTGACTCCACTAAAGAACCTCTTCAGATCACTCTCCAGTAATGAATCTGAGACACTCAGACTTCTATCGCACATGTGCGCTGGGTGCCCTAAATCACTTTATTACTCTTCTTATCATGCACACCTCTCACTTCTCACACACTAATCTCTTGTTTCTCACATTTCTCTTCCTATGGACCTCTCCTTACTTGCGATTTTTGGTGGTTCTCTCATTGCTTGTGAAGATTTTAGGTACTTTTATCATTTATCCTTCTCTCATTATTATGGATTTTCATTTTTAGAAACCAAGGGTGTTTCATTTTTAATTCACATTTCATTTAGCCTTGGATTCTCACATCTTAGACTTCAAATTTTCTGAGGCTTATTTACCCAAAAAAAAAAAATTTCAGGGGCTTATACCCACTAGCTTGTTGTTTTCATAGCATTTATGTTTTGATTTGTAGTATTAGAGGTTTGTGATAAGGTGGATCTTTCTCCTTCTTGAGTGTGCAAAGTGTCATGCATGGTCACTATTTTTGGCTTGTGAGAAGGTGGATCTTGTGTACTTCTGCTTGGGCATATAGTGATTGTTGATGGGGATTTTGGCATGCTTGGCGTTGAGGCTTATGTGTGCTGTGAGGTTGTCCTCGCCCAGTCATGTAAAGAATACTGGCACAAGTATCGAATGTCGTTGCACTGTTAATTTCTTACTTCACAATTAAAAGTGTGCTGAATGTTCTTGGTCTATTGTGTTTGCTGTCTTTTTTTTCATGAGTAGCTCAAAAAAGCAATGCTTGGGTCTAGCTGATGAACCTGCTAGGTTTTTTTTTAACTCCTACACAGAGGATTTGTTCGTTCACTATATGAGTCATTGACAATTAACACTGAAGAGAGAAGTGGATCTTGCTTCTCTCGATGTATCCATTTCCACTAATAGGCACTAGGAGCCTGTTCTTACTGATCTAACAGCCCCCTCGCTCCTACTAGTCCAAGAGTTCTATGCTGTCATCCATGACATTGACATGTCATCTACTTGTTTCACAACATGTATTAGGGGTTGCCCTCTTAGGATCACCCGGTATGTAGTTTCTTGTACCCTCTACATACCTGCGTCACATCCCTCTACATACCCCTATCTTCCATAGAACATTCCAGCCTTTGATGAAAAATTGCCTCATTTCTACATGGAGCTCCCATTCAATGGAGTGGCCACTTCTTCAAAACAAAACTTCTCTTTCTTGGTGCATCATGGTGTACCGGATCATCCTCATGAATATTTTTCCTGTTACGAATTTTATGTCCTTACCACTTGACAAGACGTGTTTTTTGTATGATCTTCTGATAGGAGACCCCATTGAAATCCCTATACATATCTATACGAACATTATTTCCACTTTCTAGACAAAAATGATGACAACCTCCTTCATGGTTATCTCATCCAACGCCTAATAATGAGTCATAGTGTAGAATTCCCTAATCTTCCTCATGTTTCTCATTAGGAAACCTATTAATTGAGTCACTTACGATTAAAGCCAAGTCCACATTCGCCGTCACTCTTCAGAGCAGGGAGATCATCTGGCTAATCTATGTAAGTGAGCCCCGTGCTATTCGATGATGTCTAGTCAGTCTACACCTTCCATGTGGCATCCTAGTCTTTCGAACATTTTTTACCAACTCATTGTAATTGACACCCATCAATTTGCACTCACAGCTAGAGTTCATTGTCTTACGAAAAGCCAGATAGATAACTTTGTGTGTATGTTCAGTGAACTTCAAGCCATACGTAATAGGAGATGCGACTCAAATAAAAAATAGTTTGCTATTTTGTTTTTATGACAAAAATGGGGAGTGGAATGTTGGGGGTGGTTGATTAGCATTGTTGTATACCTTTGTTATGGGCTACATTGATGACTACTTTTTATATTAGTATTGTGACAACATATTAACTCTGCTTCTATGCTTTATCAAGTGATATTGATAGATAAATCTTGTGATGTTCAGTGTGCTAGCCTATTATTGATTCTCATGACAAAAAATTTTCTTATTGTACTATTTGTCGTTTGCATGATAATCTTGATGAGCAAGAACAATAGGTGGAGCTCGTGGAGCTTCTATGAGCTTATTATGTCCCTATCATCTTAGTTCTTATCTTGTGTCCTTGGAGTACATTTTCATGTGCAATGATTTTATCTCAATAGTATTTAAAGCCTATGATTTGATAAATTTTTTTAGGATTAATGTGTTTTGTTGTGGAAGTATTAAAGGGGGAGATTATTAGGAATTTTGTGATTTGCGATTTCCATAACTAGGTTAGTGGTATGCTAAATCTTATATTCTCATAATGTAAAAAATGTCCGCTATATATATTCTATTGAACTTGTAGAGTCTAAGCATGTGTGATGGCCCACTTAAGGAAATGTGGATATTGGGACATAGTACTCAAGGACCCATGGGGTTGATCCGACACTTGCAAAGGGCTTGTTCAATGCTCATGTGTGCCCATTAGTGTCCCTACGCCTAATGTGCATACGCTTGTGCATGGATGACAGTATTTGATGAGCACATAGTTTGCTTGTTGCATACTCATGTGCCTAACAATAGGTTCTGCACATATTGTGCACCTAAGGTGCACTCATTCACAAGAAGCAAAATATTTCACACTTGTGATGCGCTTACACACTCATCCTTATAGGAGATAGGGCTTAATGGGCAGCCGACTACTGCTCATGTGCTGGTCATATTTGTCAGAATTTTTGATGCATTTTTAAATCTAATTCTGGTTTCCTATATATACATATATAAACAAAAGGGATTATGTTGAGATAGCGGTGTAAGGACCAAAACCATTTTGAAAGAAGAAGTTCTCCATATTTAAGTGATTTGATCTTAATACTAGAAACTTACTTTCTTAAGAGGATTACGTTTTCAAATCAAGGAAGGGTCTTGGATCCTTGAAATTGGATGTTTTGGTGATTGTTCACCACTATTGTAATTTGAGAGCTAGAAGAAGAAGATTCACATGGTGGAGATGGCTAAGTGTCTCGTATCTATTGCTAAAGAGTAGATCAGATGAGTTGCTTCAGAAGAATCATAAGTCTTGGGGTTAATATAAGTATATCTTGCATTTAAATAACTGATTTGCAAGTTAAACATATCATAGTGAATTACTCATTTAGTGTAGTTACGAAAGTTTGGAGATTTTTACTATTTTGGTTTTTTCTCTGTCATCAAAATTAGATGTTTATTTATTTTCTACTTTCTTAATTCTAGTTGTTGTATGTGCAAGTGTGATTGCGTTTTAATCCAGTAAGCAAAACCTTAACTTATTATTGATTGTTGTGTAATAATTTTCAATTCTGCTAGTCACTTATTCATCCCTTCGAGGTGATAAAGGGTCCAAATACAGGAATTTCATTAAGGAACTGAAGTATCACATAGAAATACTCCTTGAAATTTTAGGAAATATCTTACCATTTTCATTTTGAAATCGAAGTCACCTGTGTATACTATTTGCTGCTAAAATAGCAGAACTGGCTCTGGATACTCATTCTCCCTTTTTTGTTACACTGGATACTCATTCATGAAAGTGCTGTGAGGGTCTATCTCGCTGTAAGTCTTTTCAAATACCCCAGCTGCACCTTGATGTTACAAAGAACCCACGATGTTGATAAACACCTCTCCATCAAGAGGAGCCATCCAGCTTGAATTGGCATCAACTCCCTTAATACCTGAGCGTGATATTGAAAAACGTTCACGTTACCACCGAGTGTTATCCAAGCCTGCTTTCACCCTCACTGTGTGATGTAGGGAAGGGGGAAAGTAGCATAGAAGAAAGAGAAGAAATTATAGAGACTGGAAAAGGGGAAAAGAAGGAGAATAAATTGGAATAAGGAGATGAAAGAGGAGGAAAAATAAAGAGAAGAGAAGTAAAAAGATTAACAGAAAGAAGAGAATCACAATCATTTAAATTTTATTCAATTCATCAATAATTCTGATGGGTACACCAATAATGGGCTGGCCCAAAGAAAGGTCAACAGAAGCCCAAGAAGGACAGTCAACATTTTTACGGCCCAGTTAGAAGACGGGCCCAAGAACTGGAAAGCCCAAAACGAAACAGTCAACGTTGGCGTTGACCGTCTTGGCGGCCAACTTCCCGCAGACGGTCAACTCAATGCTGACCGCCATGCGCAGCTCGATTGGGCCTTTAGAGACTTTTCTACAGTGATGGGCCTATTCCATTCTGGCCCATAGCCCATCAGTGGATCGCTAGCCACTCTCCTTCGTTCTCCACGAAGGCGGCCAACGCGCAGACGGTCAACTCAGGCGTTGACCGTCCGCGCTCTAAACATTGGGCCCATAAACGCCTTTCTACAATAATGGATCTACTCCGTTTGGGCCCACAACTCATCCGACGGCCAACCACATCTTTCACGATCTCGATTTACACCAAAAAGGATA